>CAUYRT010076120.1:0-29818 GCA_963574885.1 Lepilemur ruficaudatus
AGTCTGTTACCCAGCATGAGTTGATTTTTGTGAGAGGTGAAAGGTGTGGATCTTGCTTCAGTCTTCTACACGTGGCTATCCAGTTTTCCCAGCACCATTTATTGAATAAGGATTCTTTTCCCCAGTGTATGTTTTTGTCTGCTTTGTTGGAGATTAGATGGCTATATGAAGATGGTTATATATCTGGGTTCTCTATTCTGTCTCACTGGTCAATGTCCCTGTTCTTGTGCCAGTCCCAAGCTATTTTAATTACTATAGCCTTGTAGTATAGTTTGAAGTCTGGTAAATTGATACCTCCCATTTTGTTTTTATTGCCTAGGATTGCTTTTGCTATACGGGGTCTTCTCTTGTTCCATATGAAGCGTTAAGCTATTTTTTCTATATCTGTGAAAAATGATGATGGTATTTTAATAGGAATTGCATTGACTCTGTAGATCACTTTGGGTAGTATAGACATTTTAACAATGTTGATTCTGTCAACCCACAAGCATGGTATGGTCTTCCACCTGTTTACGTCCTCTGCTATTTCCTTTCTCAGTGTTTCATAGTTCTCCCTGTAGAAGTCTTTTACCTCCTTAGTTAAATAGATTCCTAGGTACTTTGTTTGGAAGAATGGGTATTTGTTTGAAGTCTACAGGCAACAATTTCAAGTCATTTATCTATTACATAAGAGCAAATGAGGAATGAGGAACTCATGAGTAGCTACTATTTTTGTTTATCACAAAAACATTTCTTTTGGAAAACTAATGCACTGGAAGGTTATATCATAATTATTATTTTCAGCTTTTAAAATGAGCTATCACTTATTTAGTATTAATAGTTGCTGACATACAATAGTACTGCTAACTGTATAAAGTATTGGGCAAAGGGTCATGTGGATTTTGTTTTTATTGAGACTTTAATGATTCCCAAACTTTTTCAAAAAGGACCATGTTAAACTTTTTCCAGTGTGTCTTTTTGTCAAAATCTTTTTTTTAAGTCTGCAATTTTACATCTAGTGCATCATTTATTTAACAACTACTTGTGATGTAGTGTAAGAATAAAGCTGCTTTAAAAATAACACAAAACAATATTTTGGAAACTTTAATTCAAATTTAAAACAGTGTCAGTTCATTAACTCTTCATTCTCCAAAGAATAATCATCACATATCCTTTTGTCCAACTCATCAAAAAGTGATGCTTGCTTAAAGAATTGTAGTAGCTCAATTAGTGAAACTCTTTATGCATGCTTTTGGAAAAGCATTCAAAAAGATATCACTAATTAAACAGAATAAACTTAATGCAGATTTTTAAAAATTATTATTTCAGTATTGACTAGTCTTTACATGTAACAAAAGCTCAAGCACACCCCTGCTTCAGGAAGACCACAAAAGATTAAACCAACAAATTGAAAATAAAATAGAAGAAATAAAAACAATAAATTTTATTTTCTACTTGGTATATTTTGTAGCTAACAAAGTCATTGTTTTCATTGAAGAAAATGACTTTATTTTATGTAATAATATTTCCTTTTGGAGTAATAGATAATCATTTGAATCATTGAAAGTTACAACTAGGTCTGTGAAGATAATACTAGTTAAGAAATATATAGAAGTCAAATTATTGAAAGTAGTCTTGCTATTGTATGTGTGTGTGTTGTGTTTGTACACACATACGTTTCTAGAAGGAAAGGAGTATTTATTCATTAGACATTAGAAAGAAAGTTTTTCAGGGGTGCTAAATGAAGGAAAGTCATACAACTTTTACAAGCCAAGTTCTAAGCAATTATAAAAATAGTAAAAGGACATTTACAAGTTTTATAAAGAATTATATTAAAATGAAGCCTTGCCTCAATTTATAGGATTAATTTATATATTCATGTACTCATCAAAATGTTTCATTAATTATCTCAAATAAGCAAGTATTGGGTGTGCATATATGTATGTCCTAGAGACCCCCTTTCTTAGGGACATTTCTAAATATTATACCGCTTCAATGATTCATATTATAAACCAAGAACATCAGAAAATGCTGCACAATGTGGCATAACTTTCCAATTGAATATTGATTTTTTGCCGGGCGCGGTGGCTCACGCCTGTAATCCTAGCACTCTGGGAGGCCGAGACAGGTGGATAGCTCAAGGTCAGGAGTTCAAGAATATTGATTTTTTTCTCTCTGATTTTTTATGAATGGTGTTTTGAATTTTTACATGTATATAATTGCAACCTATGTCCTGAATATCTCCAACCAAAAGTGTGTCTCCACTTCTCTTGCTGTGTATATGTTTGGGAATGGCTGATCTATCTATCTATCTATTATTTTGTGAAAGTATCAAAATGGAAAAGAAAAAAACCAGGGGCCAAGGGCCTGTAACTACCTCTCGTGGAACTGGCCTGGCTCTTAAGTTATAGATTCAGGTACTTCTGAACTGCAGTAAATTAACAGGCAGCAGGAGTATAGAAGCAAGAGGAGATCTATCATGGGGAATGAGTGATAAGAGATTTAACGGCTGTCCAGATCTCCAACAATCTTACAAGAAGTGGATGTAGACAAAGCAGGGAGACAAAAGAGCCCTGGACCCTGGAAATCACCACTTCGCTACATCGTGGTGGATTGGAGCAACAGGTCAACAAGGACTCAAATTGTTATTCATGAGTCTCTAAATAGGGTGGTGAAGTGGATTGAATTGTGTACCCCAAAATATCTGTTTCTGTCTTAACTCCCAGTACCCGCAAATGTACTCTTATTTAGAAATAGGATCTTTGCAACTTTAGTTAAGTTAACGTAAGGTCATACTAGATTAGGATGGGCCCTAAGTACCTGTGTATTTATAAGAAAAATGAAAGGACATACACAGAGACACACCCACGGGTAAGATGGCCTTCTGAAGACAGAGGCGGAGATTGGAGTAATGCAACTGTAAGCCGAGGGGCACCAATGATTGTTGGGGGCCACCAGAAGCTAGAAGAGGCACAAGATTCTTTCCTAGAGCCTTCTGAGGAAACATCCCTCTTTCCATACCTTGTTTTCAAACTTCTAGCATCCAGAATTGTGAGAGAATAAATCTAGGTTGTTTTAAGACCTAGTTGGTGGTACTTTGTTACAGCAGCCTTAAAAAACTATACAGGTAGGTTTGCAGTAATAGCTCTTAACTACACACCTGGGTTGTTTGATCAAAGCAGATACTGTTGAAAGTTTCAGTGATATTTGACTATGTGCAGAACTAAAACAAGGTCGGAAGTGAAATCATCTCCTACCTGAACTATTTTAACTATAAATACATGTATTGTGCTTTTTATTTATAAAAAAAAAATACTAAGACTTTAATTCTATTTTATCTTTGGGTCCAAATAATATATATTGCAGATTAACTTTTAATGTTAAGATTTTAATTACAAAATTTAGTCCATATAATTCAATATATTTTATTTGAGTTTTTATATATAAATATAATTTCCTCATGCAACTTAAAATGTTAGGGTTCTGTTTCTGCTAGGACAAAATATTCATATCTCCTCTTCCAATAAAAACAAATAAAGAGGAAAAAATAATTCCTCTCCGCTGATTTATTCAAGAATGAAAAACTTTTGTTGTATTTTTCCAGACAGAGTTGTGGTTACATAAGTCTTAGAATTTGGGGCAGGTGTAGAAATTCACTGAGAATTTCAAAGTATCAGATGCAGTTATATGTAAGGTCAAACATTTTAAAGTACAAAAAATCCTGTATGATCAACTTTTGAATGACCTACTGTATTAATTTTCTTTGTATTATTTTTAATAATAAGCAAGCTGTACTTTATTAAGAGAGTTTTTTCTTTTTACTTATTCTATTTGCCAATGTAAAAATAGTCAAAGTAACAATCATCTATCTTTCAAAGAAAAACAATCTCTAGAACATAGAGAAATGGTATTTTTGTTTATGAAGAGGATAATAAAAGTATTTAATAGTTTTCACAAATGTATTTGTAAAAATTATTTTGTATGCTTTTGATATAAACCACATTAAAGATGTTTCATTGTACATTTTTTGGGCAAATTCAGCAAAGTGACAATAAAACTTAATCTAAAAACAAATCTAGCCTTAAAATTTCTAAGATAAACCATCACTCAGTCCAATATAAAATTATGTTTTCTTGTGATGGGCCCAGAACAGCAAGTAACTTGAGAGTATTAGCTTAAATCACAAAGACATATATGATGTGCCTCAGCTCTGTTTCCATCTTTAACCAAATCTTAATAGATCTAGAACTGATTTTATCTTGTTTCCACATCAGTTGAATCTCTTTTTGTATTTCCTAGATGGAGAATAAAAGCCCATATAAATTTCATTGACTATAAATGGTGCCCTTGGTTTGAAATCCATTTTAAATGGAAAATATAATGCCTTAGTGATTAACTAGTATTCAACAAAAACCTTGGAAATCAGGAGCAAAATATGACTTAACTGCATATATATTAAATATCTGGCCAATAGTAAAATACTCAAAGAGTAAAACAAACAAAAACAATAAAAAACTAGTTTCTACTGCACATTGCAACATTTATCTAGGTTTCAGAAATTCTATTCTAGCTTTTTGTGCCTTCATTTCTTAGTCTTGTGCACAACGCACTGATGCATGTCATTCCTGAGAACTTACAGGACCTATTCTTTAATCTCCAGATCACAGTCAAAAGCACACTTTGAAAATTTCAGCGACAATAGAAGCAGATAGAGCAGTAGTACCAATGGATCTGTTGGATGAATAATGAGAAAAAAAGAGTATCACCACAAAGTTCTGCGATTCCAGGGTGCACAGCTAATGGACTAACGCAATCTAGTCATTTTTGTGTCTCATTTAAATACAAGAGTCTGTTTCTATCTTTAATCTTCTAATTTCAGGAAATTAGATGTAAAACTCCCCTCATTCATTATAGGTACAGAATGATCAAAAGAATAGAAATTTTCATCGCAAAGCTAATTGCGTTGTCAAATGACCTCATACATAATGAATCATTAAAAATGGTCTATTCTGTAATAATTGTATGCTGCTAAAGGTTAAAATAGCTTTAACATGTAGGGAAAGAATTGTAATTAAAGTAAATTCCAGCTTTATATTGCTTTTGCCAACTATGAAATTACTGGATGATATTTGAGTTTTATAAACTTTATCTAATGAAAGTGCTGATATTTAATGTGCTGAAAATCTCCCATGACATAAACACTCCGAGACTGATATGAAACAAACTTTTAGAATACCATCAACATTGATCTTGGCTAATTAGCTTTTTCAGATCACTGATCTCTAATTACAGTTGCTCAACAAAAGTTATTTCATTCCCAGAGAATCCAGTATCAAGCAGTAGAAATCATGCAATTTCCTTCATGTTTCCAACAAAGACTCCCCCACCAATATTTTGCAAATTAAAAAAAATTCACTTTATTTATGCATGTACAAATTATTATTAGCAATAAAATTCGCAAGTCATACTACTGTTGAGTTGGGATACGGTCATTTTTTCCATAAAGAGAAAGATAGAAATAGGCTGTGGATATAAGTTCTCATTCTACCATATGAGAATAAGTCCGAACAGAACAAGATCAAGTTTCTATTAATCCATGAGAGATCATGCTGACCTCTTCTACAGAAGTGAAGTTAAATTATGATAAAACCACAAGGGAAAGATAACATAACGGGTATTATATTATGTACAAGTTCATGAGGATTCAAAGTGTTGGTAAATCATTAGTTCTCAGCAGTACAAAGTAGGTGAGTGAGGGATCACCACAGGGAAGTTGCCTAATAATCACATTTTATCCAGTAAAAATGAGATTCAGTGATCATGAAGAGCTTGCAATTGTAAGCATTTATTTTCCAAATGAAGTGATTCCTGATAATGGTAAAGCGTGCTTACTGTTACTGTTTCACACTGAATCAGAAAATATACAGTGATTTCGCTAATAATATGGTGTTGAGGTTTCAGAGTAGAGTGCATGTGTTTCTTAAAGCATATTCCTAAATATCGAGGTCATTCCATTAAGGGTGACCTCGAGCAATGACATGCAGACAAAGGCAGAGGAAAACTATTACAGCTCTTGGTTTGTGAAGTAGACCTAGGCAAGTGTTCAGAACTGTAGAAGACTGGTCCAGCCAGCAACAGTCTCCAACCTGGGAGATATATCAAAAAGCCAAGGACAAGAAAAAAAGTATTTTTCGAAGGCCAGGGAACATCATTTAACTTAAATATTTTAAGTGACGGACAAAAATAAGTTTTACTAATAATCAAAGGAAGTTCCCAGATTACAAATGGATTGGATTTCACAGTTGATTAATGAGTTGTCCCAATTTACAAACCAATTTTACCACCAATTTTCCCAGGATATCCCACAAAATTTTATTTGAACTAGTGTGTAGGACATAATATACTAAGTTTTGAATTTTTTTAAAAAAAATCTTATTTTAAAAATATTCCATATAGAAAACTTAAAGAAATAAAAACACCACAACATATGATTAAGTCATAGCATGCTCACGGAGGGGAGAGAGACTCATAAAAGTCTAATCTTATACTTATCTTTCTACTTTAGTCTTTCTTCCAGTCATACGGTGTCACCATTTCCTCAGACCTCCTGCCCTCTGCTGCTTGCATACATCAGGCCCTCTATTTGTAGAACTATTCCCCATTTTTCCCTTGAGAACACCTTACCCATCCTAGAATGCTATATCAGCCCACTCCGTGGACCCAGCAAAGTGTATGACACCACCCTCTATGGCAATGAGTATCATGCTCGTGATTTATCTTTCTTATGTGTTTCTCTGGCTCATTCAATTGTGAGATCATTTAGGTAGGGCAGAGACCATACTCTTACTGTTCTTAGTAACTCCAGCACTGGACTCAGCAATGCTTCCCTTTTAATTTGGTCCTTGCATGAAGGTCAAGTAAATAATTGTGTTCTCCAAATTGTAATCAGGAAGAAATATCTTTATATAGCTTTTAAAAGCTTTAAAATGGATTAAAAATATTAGAAGGTAAACAGAGATAAAACAATGCTCTGGTTTAAGCAGTGAAAAATTAGAAATCTGCAAAAAGTAAAAAAAAATTAAACTGTGTGAAGTTTAAGAATCTTAGACAAAGAATAGGTGAAGGAGTAGAAAATTATTAATCCAAGAAAGAACTCAGGTTTGTCATGAATTAGATGTATAATCATAAATATATCAATGAACTTTACCAGAAATAAATCAGTCAAGGTAATGATCTATGTAGAAGATGCCTTCTAGGCTAAGATGCTAATAATCAATATTCTATACAGAATGGGGAAACCGGTTCCAGGAAAAGGGAGAAGAGCTATTAGAATAGGAGATGCCTTTTTTGTTGTTGTTGTCTTTTACCTGAAAGGATAAATTGACATGTATTTACATCAGATGATGAAAAAAATGTCTCTAATACCAAAATTTCTGAAGTTTTCATGGAATTAACCACAGGGATGCAATAACTGTCTGAGAAAAGCCTACCACATTAAGAATCTTTAGGGTCCTAGTGTATCAGTCTTGGGGAAACATATTAAAGGAATGACGTTCTTCATAATGCATACCAGAGGCATGAAAAATGTTTTGTTTCAGGCTTTTATGTGTAACGTATGGTAGGATGCAATAATAGTACAATATCTTCAAAGTGGCAGGTAGAAATGTATAATACTTTGAAAATGCATACATGAAAAATGATTGAATCTGCTTCAAATTAATGTACCATTTATTGATACGGTGCAAAGATAACATTAATAGAAAAGTGAATCTTTCTAAGAAGTCCGAGATAGTTCAGCAGTTCAGGGATTTTTTTTTCATTTTAAGATGCATAATATTTGAAATTCATTAATTGCTTGAAAAGTTTATTGGGTATCTAAGATGTGTCAGGAACCGTTCTAGGAGCTAGGGGTACAGAATTGAGAAAAAAAATCTGTTCTTACATAGTTTGCATTCCAATGTATGAAGATTAAAAAAATGAGAACAAAAAACGTCGATTTAAGAGGATATTAGGAAGCGGAATTAGGAGACAGCATAGCATAGTACTGTCACTATCAGAACTTGGACTGTAAAGCCAGACAACACGGTTGAACTACAGCTTCACCACATTCTAGCTATGTGAAGTGAAGCCAGATCATAAACTCTCTCTGCCTCAGTTTTCTTATTTGCAAAATGAAATTATATTTTGCCTGTCTGATTGCATTTTATGAGAATTGAATAAATATATATTTGTAAACACATTAACAAAGCACCTGGCACATTGTAATTTCTACATAAACATTGCTATTACCATATTTTTAAATTATCATAAGGATGTTAAATATTAAAAATCATTCTATGAAATAAATTGATTTTCATTCACAATCCTAATAGATTTCTTTTAATAGAATGTATACATCTGATGTTAAAATTTGTTTGGCTAACTATCCAATATTCAAGACAAATTGGAAAGAGAACAAGATATGGGTATTTACCCTGAGATATGTAAGTTTTCTTTAACAAAAATTAAGCTAGAATACTGTATTTAAACACTAGCTATTGGCTTGAAGTTAATTAAAATACAAACCAAAAGAGAGTTCAGAAAAGATCCATGATACACAATAGAAATGTCATTATATGTCGATATGAAAGGATAAACTATTCAATAAGTGGAAAATAAATAGAATTGATTGATGCCTTATACTACAAACATAATATCTTGCTGGATATAAACCTAAATGTAAGCAAATAAACAATAAAAACAAAACAAACCTACAATATCCGTAGATAAAAACTTTATGTTTTTGAAGTAAAAAGTAATATCTTCAGCAATGAGAAGTATCAATTATAAAGGAAAAGACTGCTAAATATGCTATTAATAAACTGTTTATTTTTTATTTTTCTCTTTACCAAGTACCCATTTCTTTTTTCTAAGTAGGATGTGTGTGCCTAGGAATGTTGTGTTTGCATCTGTGTGTCTGTGTTTGAGGTGGGGAATAAGAAAGGGAGAGAGAGAGAGAAATAGTTTTTAACAGCTGATTAGAGTAGAAAAGATACTCCAAAAAATCAAAACAGTATACGATCTATTTAAGAAATGTACTTTAAATTCAGAGAAAAAGGGGGGAAAAAGATGAAAAGTTGAGACAGCAGTGAATAGCTATGGAGTACAGTTAATGGAATTCAAGCCTGATAATTATAGGTGTTACAAAAGAAGAAAAGAGAACCAACAGAAGAGAAGCCGTAATAGGCCGTATAACTTAAGACAAGCTTTGTGGGCCAAAAAAACAATATGTGCTTGGTAAAATGAAAAGCCTCATGTAAAAGGAAAAATATATAAAAAGAGATCCACATCTGTGCATATCTTGGGGAAAATCTTAATCAAAGGAAAAATGCTTGTACTAGTATACAGAGAAAATAAACTATAAAGGGTGTCAACAAGAAAAAAGCATCAATGATCATCATTCAATGCTATATATCACAATTGAATTTTTAAATTATTTAACAAAAAATGGTTCTTAATTATTTCATGGTCAGCTATGGCGTTAAAGTGTAAAAACAATGGGAAGATATTTTCAGACATATGAGGTTTTGAACATGGGAGATGAACGAAAATGTAAGACTCAGGAACCACCTAAGAATATGATGACTTAGGAAGAAGATAAAAATTGAATGAGGAATGTGACAAAATAGAAATAGTCATATGTGCTTCACAATTATAAGAATTATTCTTAGCAACATTGGACACTGATGACAATGTCAAACATTCTTCACACTTATGAAAAAAAATTGATTTGAACATAGAATCCTATTCCCTGTCAAACTAGCATTCAAAAAGGATTTGAACACAAATGGTTTTGTACAGGAGAAACACAAAAATCTGCCACCCACAGGATGATTTACATAAACAATGATAAGTACAGGAAAAATGGAGGAACAAGACAATGCGATAATGGTGTTATGGGGCTTTGATAATTCCCAATAATCCCAATGTCAAAATTGGAGAATCTGGAGTGAGAACAGGGAGAGTGTGTGAAGACTACGGCTGCAGGCAAGATAGATGCCAATTAAATCCAGATGTGGATTTAAAGAGAAGTTTAATTATATATGTTAAATATAATGATACCATTTTAGAGAATGAAAAAAGATACATAATTTAGAGAACAAAAAGTGAGGTACATAATTTCAAAATACTAAACAAAACAGAAGAAAAGAAAACCTAATTAAATACAAATGATAAGCATAACTACTAACAAGAAAGCATGCCTATAGAAAGCACAAAATAAAAGGCATAAATAAAAATAAAACAAATTACAATAAAAATAGATATTAAAAAGAAGGGTAAGTTTACATGAACAGACGTGGGAGTTCTTCAAAGTACACATGTAAGGGAAATGCAATGCAGAATGACACATTTTTGAATGGCATAAAAGAATAATGACATATGGAAATGTATAGATAAAGGAGAAGAAAGATAAAAATCTCTACCTCTGCACAGGGCAGTTGGGAGAGATGGAGGGAGAAAAGGACAATGTGCACCGTGGTGCAGAGGGCGCATGTATGTGTGTGGGCAGGGGGATGATTTCATGCTTCTTCCATGTATTCTCATATATTTTGAGTGAACATTTCACATAAGAATAATCCTTTTTATTATTACTTGCGTAATATATGAGCACAGGAATGAGAGGAGAAAAATGAGAAAGTTATCAAAGTTAACCCACTCCCGAAAGCTTCTAGTCCCAGAAGATTTTGTAGCTCATCCCCAGAAAGTGTTTACATTTAGGTTAATACCTGTGCTATAAAACTTGCTCTATTGTTTAGCATAAAAAAACCAGAAATGTGTTTCAAAAAACATTATAAAACAAAATGTAACTGACATCAGAAGCAACAAAAAATGAACTTAAAAAGAATGCATTAACTTGTAAGTATGTCTATCAAGATCACATGCAAAATGTGATAAAATATAACACAGTTGTATATTATAGCATTAAAAAAATTGAGAATGGTCTTGTATGTCAAATTGTTATGACTTTTTAATAGGTAAACAAAATTTCTGTTGAAGAAGGCATTTGTTTGATTCACTAAGTCTTCCCTACTTCCAAATGAGGTTCTTTATGGCAGTGGTCCCCATCTTTTTGGCACCAGGGACCAGTTTCACGGAAGACAATTTTTCCATGGACTGGGGCAGGGAGAATGGTTTCAGGATGATTAAAGCACATTATATTTATTGAGCACTTTATTTCTATTATTATTACATTGTAATATTTAATGAAATAATTATACAACTCACCATAATGCAGAATCAATGGGAGCCCTGAGCTTGTTTCCCGGCAACTAGACAGTCCCATCTAAGAGTGATGGGAGACAGTGACACCTGAAGTATGTTACCTATGTCCAGTCTACTCCATAATCTTTTTCGGTTGCTGTCATTGCAGAACACCCTGCTTCACAAAGATAGGATGTTGGAAATGGAAATAGGCTTTTCAGTCCTTTTATGGCAACCTCAGGATATTCCGCCTTGACTTTATTCTAAAATGTATGCAGATTTGAAGTTGTCTCAGACATACTTTTAAGGCCACTGTCATTTGCAATTTCAAGCAGTTGTTCCTCTTCTAGCACCGACAAAGTTGATTCACCTGCCTTCTTCACAAATGGGTCGCAGATCCGTTCCTTCCCAGTTTGGGGGTCTTTGTGATTGAGAAGTAATACTCAAACTCTTTTGAAAGCTGAGATAGGTGATCATGCATCAGCTGGGAGAAAGAAGGCCCTGGCCCAGTCTCTTTCAGATTCTCTGCTAATGTTTGAAACATGTCCAAACTCCCCATGTTCACTCATCACCCCCATAATTCCAGTTGGCTTTGAATTCAGCCACTTTATCTGCTGACTTGAACACAATGTCATTCTCCCCTGAAGTGACAGATTGAGTTCATTGAGCAGGTTGAACACATCAGACAAGTAAGTTTTGCTACCCATTCTTTGTCACTGAAATGTGCTGTCAGTGGTGACTGTTTTTCTAAAAGAAATCTCTGGAGTGGCTCTTGTAATTCAGAAGCTCTGCCCAGTGATCTACCTTTAGAGAGCCATCTCACTTCTGTGTGTAAGAGAAGATGTGTGTGCTCTGTGTCCATCTCCTCACAGAGCTGCACAAACAGATGTTAATGTGGTTGATAATTTTAATCACATCCTGCGAAACATTGTTTAGTTCATGTGACGTTTTTTGACTAGCCAGCATTTCTCTACAGATGACACAGTGCATAGACTCTCATTCAGAGGCAACTTTCTTGACCTAGTAGTGAAACCAGAAAGCCATCCAGTCATGGCAGCCTTTCCGTCCATGCATGTACCCACACAAAATGACCAATTCAGTTCTCCTGATACGTAATCATTCAAAGACTTGAAGAGTTCTTCAGCTGTGGTGTTGGCTGGCAACAAAAATACACATAATGTATCTTCGTGCACATCTTCCTGAAAAATATATATCACAAAAACAAGCATTGTTACTCTTATCAACTTGGATTGTGTACCATGGTAACTCATAAATCCTCTCTAACAGTTGTGGCTCTATATCCTCTGCTATTGCCTCAATTCATCTAGTTATGGTGCTAGCCAAAAGAGGAACACATACCCCACCTTTTGAATTGTAGCCTCTCCTAAAAGTTCACTGCAAATCTCCTTAGCAGAAGGCAGGAGCAGCTCTTCACCAGGAGTAAAAAGGCTCCTTAGCTTTAACAATGCAGTTAGCCACTCTGAGTGATGCTCTCAGTGCAGACACATCTGATGAGGTGGCGGCCTTCAATAATTGCTTCTGTTCTTTATGTTCATGTTCTTTTTTTTTTCTTTTGAAGAACTCAAAAGGCTTGTCTTTTAATGCAGAGTACTTGATCTCCATGGGGCGAAGCAGTTTTGAAGGTTTCATGGCTTTGTTGGATAGCTGGTCGCCAAATATTATACAAAGTGGGCTTGGAGAACGTGAATCACCTGTTGTAATGAACCCATAATTTAAATAGGGCTCTTGGTATTTTCTTTTAAATGCAGCTTTCCTTTTGTTGGCAGTCTTAGAGTCTTTTGCAGTCTCATCATTGGGTCTTTCCCCCTTTTCAAAGAAGCTCTCCAGTGACAGTTGTTTTCAGTCACAGTTTTGGTTTGCCAAAAGCCAACTGTGATTGAGACAGTGCACAGTGCAGGAAAGAGGTGTGGATGGAAGTGGCAAATAAAATAATGGGCAGGCCATGCATGGACTAAAATAAGTGTCGAATTCTGACTTAAAGTCTGCCACCAGACGCAGCTGTACAACTGAAGTACATCAACTCACTTGCCACTATAAAGCCAGCCACCAGATGCAGCCTAATTGTCACTTGCGACTCACTGATAGGGTTTTGATATGAGTCTACAAGCAATTGATTTATTATGGTCTCCGTGGAGTCAACCCTCTCTGCTAATGATAGTTTGTATTTGCAGCTGTTACCCAGCACTAGCATCACCACCTCAGCTCCACCTCAGATCATCAGGCACTAGATTCTCACAAAGAGCCCACAACCTAGATCCCTCACATGCGCAGTTTACGGTAGGGTCTGTGCTCCTATGAGAATCTAATACTGCTGCTGATCTGATAGGAGGCGGAGCTCAGGCAATGATGTGAGCAGTGGGGAGTGGGGAGCGGCTGCAAATACAAATGAAGCTTTGCTCACTCCCCCGCCACTCACCTCCTGTTGTGCCCGGTTACTAACAGGCCATGGACCAGTACTGGTCCACAGCCGGGGGTTGGGGACTGCAGCTTTGTGGAAGCAATGAGGTTCTGTATGAAACCCATGGGGTTCTGTGTGAAACCAATAAAGTGTGTTGAGAACATGAGTTTATCACTTCTCCTAAAATCTCATTAAAGGGATAGTAAAGGGGGAAAATGATGACTCTCTAAGCAACAGAGTAAATCAGGAAGAAAGTGTTAAGAGAAAGATATTTCAAGACACCTTTGGAAGATGAAGCATTAGTAGACTCATCAAGACTTTTGAAGCCAGTAGAAGAAAACATAGCATAGAAAACTTAAACAGGTCAGTGAACGTGAGGAAACAGCATAATTTAGAAATTCCAACATCTGTGGAAGTTTCTAGTGAGATGGGAACTGAAAACAGTCCCTGCCCTACCCTTCTGTGCACTGGTTTGCAGAGCCCCAATGGTCATGTGTTTATCCCCGGGCGAAACAAGATTTCTTACAAACACATTGATGAAACTGTTCTGAGGAACCTAAAACAGCCTGCTTAGGAAATATTACTCCAGAGGCAAAACCTTCCTCATTTTGGCATTTTTGTATTTCTAGAAAGGAACAGCAGGAGCCCCCAAAGCCTACTGACAACAAGATTTCACTGCTTATATAAAGCTCACAGGTGTGTGTGTGTGTGTGTGTGTGTGTGTGCGCGAGCGCGCTTAATATTGCCTTATTCTAAGGGGACCAAAAATCAGCAGGCATTTGAGGAAGCATCAACAGTAAAATATCTATAAAACTTTGCACTGCAACTTCAGGGGATATAATGGGAAGATACTTCAGACAACTTTTTAAAATGTCAATGCATTTTGTGGCAAATCAAAATGAGAAAACTATAACAAAGTTCTGTGTACTTATTTCTCCTAGTGGAATTATTTGCATAGGAAAAAAAAAGTACCTTAATAAAATGGAGAGTGATTCAAACCAAATTAAAATAACTCACAGGAAGGTTAACAGGGTGCTCTATAATTTACATTTATATTCTAAAAGCTGACATTTGATCTGACGAAGGTATACATAGATTAAGGGAAAAATACTTCAGAAAATAGATGTGCTCATTTACTGAGAGTTGAAAATTAAATAATTTACAAGTATTACTTTTATTTAAACTTTAGAGGAAGTAATAAAGCTAGAAATTGATGCTTTTCTAAGTTTAATAACATTTCAGTACATATTAGCCTGAATTTATTATTAGCCTGGATTTAATAAGTGAAACAGATAAAACCACACACCGCAGAGAAGCGAAAATTAAAAGGACTGGCAATACCATACGTTGGCAGGGATGCAGAATAGAATGCACTCTTGTGCACTACTGGTGGGGTGTGAACTAGTACAACCACTTTAGAAAACAGTTTGGCCTTATCTACTACAGGTAAAGAAATGAGTCCCTGCGACTTACTCAAAGGTATATTCCCATCAAAAATAGGTAGCATTTATAAGAATGATCTATGCAGAATTGTTTATCATGGACAGAAAATGGACATAAATCAAATGTCCCTCATTTGAATGAATGCATCAATTATGGTATATTCTATGTTGGAATGCTATAATATCACAAAAATATAAATCTACAGCTGCACCTACTGCAACCTGTGCAAATCTCACAAGAATAAAGTAAACCAAAAGAATACATTCTGTATGATTCCATTTATGCAAAGTTGAAAGATCAGCAAAAATAAAATATAGCAAAGAGTGATATATTCTTAGGTGGTAGGATTGCAAACTTAGGGCTTTAAAATATAAACAAAATAAAGTAAATTATTATCAGAATAAAAGCCAGAGTAGAGGTGATTTTTTTAAGGCAGGAGAAAGAGTGTTATGATTGTGAAATGGAGCACAGGGCACTTTGGCATGCTATGCTAGTAGCATTCTATTTCCTCATGGGGCAATGGTTACAGGGGTGAATTTTAACATAATTCTTTGCACTGTGCATTTATGTTTTGCATTTTCTATATGACTGTTACATTTAACAATACAATTATCTATCAATAAAGGCAAATTATAGGATCTTTGTGAAAGATTTCCCTTAAAAATATTCTTTTAAAATACAGTGTTATTTCTGGTCTTCATAATATATTTAAGAATAGGTCAACTCCTTATTGACACATTAAATAATATCTAAGGAATCTGACCATATTTATGTATCTAATCTTAATTCCAAATTTCATAAAAATATAAACAAGCTAGTGTTTAAGTTTATAAGATGATTTAAATGTGAACATTTTTATCACTCACAAACCTTTTTCTGGGTGAAACATAGTTATCTTTAAATCTTCATTTGCAAAGTTTAAACTACTATAAGGTATATATGTTTAGTATTAGTTAAAGATACTCAAGTTTATTCCACGTTTAAGCAACTTTTGTTCCTCCATCCATTCATTCAACTATCCATTCACTCATTTATTTATTCAACAAATATTTAACTGGAACTTGAACTATAACAACCTTGTATTATAAGATTAAAACAATACGATCCCTGTTATCATGGAGCCAATCTAGTCAAGGAAACACTTAAAAAGAATAATAATGCAATCAGGCAAGGAGATAACATTCTGAGAAATGCATCGTTAGGGAATTTCATCATTGTGCAAATATCACCAAATGTACTGACATAAACCTAGATAGTATAGCCTACTATACACCTAGGCTGTATGGTACAGCCTTGTGGTCCCCAACCCACTGTCTGTGGCCTGTTAGGAACCAGGCTGCAGAACAGGAGGTGAGCAGCAGATGAGTGAGTGAAACTTCATATCTATTAACAGTTGCTTCCCATCGCTTGCCATCCCCCCACCATTCCCAATCCATGGAAAAACTGTCTTCCATGAAACTGGTCCCTAGTATCAAAAAGGTTGGGGACCACTGGTAGCCTATTGCTCCTAGGCTAGAAACCTGTACAGCCAGTCACCATAGTCAATACTGTAGGCAACTGTAACACAGAGGAAAGTATGTATCTAAACATTGAAAGGTACAGTAAAAGTACCACATTATAATCTTATGGGGCCACCATCATATATGCAGTCTGTCATTGACCAAAACATTGTTATGTGGTGCATGACTGTACATTGTGTAAAGGGCAACGCTATAGGAAAAGAGAAACTGTGAAATTTAATCTATGCTAAGAAGGCCAGATAGAGCTTTGTGAAGTTGATTCTGAACTCCATTTTTGATTTGAAGGTGAAATATACAATTGGAGAAAGATTATTTGGGTCACCAAAATCTGGTCTTTGAGAGAATTAGTACATTACCATAAGTTAACTCAAAAATACACTCTCGGAAATAGCTTGGTGAATTAGCGTAAATATACAACCTTTCATTCTCTTGACCTCTAGCAATATTTCAACTAAGATTATCAAAATGATCTAGCACTACTTTATAAAGGAACTACTTCAGAAGACATATATGAGAATTCAAGTTGACATTTAAAGAAATACTGTTATCCAATAGCAGTATTTCATACAGAAACTAATATTTCTCCAATCAGATGCAATACATTATGTACAAATTTTATAAAACTAAATATTTGTATTAAAAACAAATTCAACCATGCTAGAAAAACTAAATAATAAATAAATATTAATAGAATGACTTAAAAATTCTAACACACTAAATACAAACACAAATTTGTTTAATAATACTGACATACGATTCAGTTTCTGGTAAGAGGAATACTAGAAATGATGGGAAAGTTAGATTTCTCAGTTTTGATAGATTTTTAAAATTATGTTGCATTTAAGGTTTAAAAATACTATAATCAGAAGGGGGTCTAGAAGAGGGTAACAGTTTTCCTGGGTGCCTGGAAACAAAACAGGGAATGGCTGAGATATCTGACAATGTTTAAGTGGGAGAGATGAAACCCATTTTTTTAGGGATGTAGCTGGAAAGTGTGGATTTATTTTTTGTTTTCCATAGGAGAAAACTAAGCTCTGTGAATTTACGTTAAAATAAAGATTTTTCGTTATCAGAAAAAATACTTATAAAGCAGCTAATAATTATCACAATAATTAATAACAATTAGGTGATTCTTAAAAAGAATGGCTTGTCTAAATAATAGTTGAACTCTAAGGACATAAGTTATATTATTGTTTGGAAAACCACATGTACGAAATGATGAGTAGAGAATTTTTCTCTTGGAGTAATATTGAGCCGTGTAACATCAAAGTGTCTTTAAATTTTACGAACTAATGAACTTCATGATTTTAGAAACAAGTTTTAAAACTCACCTATAAAGATAATACTGGAATTGTACAATGTAAAGATTGGCATTTAGTCTTAAATTTTTGCCATAATAATGTCATAAATACTATTCTGTCTAATTTTCATACCAATGATTAAGTAAAATATGCTCATGAGAGCAGGAGAGTAGGAGACAGGGTTCAGACCAGATCAGAGGCTGACAGAGTGGATGCAGGTGATAATGTCTAACTAAGGGGGGTTGGTAACCACAGACAAGAACTGGCTTCAACTGGCTTCAACTGGCTTGTCAGTTATCTAGGTCACCTTATATAAACTTTGGCTCATTACAATATCATTTGCATCTGGTTTTAAATTTTTTTCTGCCCTCAAAATAACATGACAGTTCCAAAACTTCTATATATAGTATGAAAATGGAAAGGAATCCAATTCTGGGAATTACTACACAAATTCTTAGTAAAAACTAACCCCTTAGCCTTGACTATTCCTCCCTTCAATTAGGTAGACTCCCTAAGACCAAAACCCTCTTCCTTTTGGTGCAGATGTTCTTTTTGAGCTGAACATTACTTTCACTTTCAATAAAAGCTGTTTGCTTGGCTTACATGGTGCCCTGAAATTCTTTTCTACAATCACAAAAAAGCTAAAGATACCTCCACTCAGAGGCTAGTAACATACTGGCATATAAACATTTGTCATTCACGTCTGAAATTTTGAGTAGGGCATGTTGAAATGTTTAGATTCAAATTCTTCAGTCATGTGGTTCTTTATTTGCATTGACAAGATGTTAAAAATAAGAATATTTCGTACATAAAACTAAGGACTTTAAATTTTGAAATATTTATTTGGCCCCATTTCTGTAAAACTTCACATACTGATTTTGCTCTAGCATGGTTTCATGATTAGCTCAGTTCCCATTTTTAAGTAAAAAACTCAGATAAATATATTAATGAAATAATATCACATTCCTCTTTTATTACAGTATTTTACTACAAAATGAAAAAGTTGTTTATATCATAAAACAGTTGCTAGCCAGAAGAGACAAGGATATTTTTAACAATCAAGTTTTACATATAACCTACTAAAATAGCTTTCTCCTAGACTTTTCAAAAGGGAATAACAGCAACTGAGCTTGCTAACCGCCATATGTTTCATATAAATTTTAGAAAAGTTCTCTTTGTCTGTTAAAGCAGGTTTTTTTGTGATTTATCAAATAGAATAAGTTTGATAGTTAACTTCGAATGACCTGGATGGATTCCAAATCAAGAATAGAAAATGCACATACATAGAGGAAACAAATAAAACACTTAAAATCTCTTTGTTGTCATTTCTCTGAAATTTAAAAAAACTTGATATGCTAGGAAAGAAATTATATTAAATATACTTAGCATCTTAAATAGTAAACTTAATGGCACACCATTTATTTATTTATCATCTCTTAAAGTTCAGTCTAACTACTTGCTCCAGAGAAGGGTCTCTAATACCGATACTTCAAGTTCCTGCAACAAACCCAACACATGTAGGCAAACACTGAACATTTATTAAATAAATGATAATGTGATAAGCTGAACAGTCAGAAAAGAGAGATCGCTATGAAACATCCCAGTGTACTGCTTGAAGAGTATAAGGTTAAAAGATAAAGGAATCCTTAATTTTTCAGAAAAAATATACTCCAGAGCAATCTGTCTTTCATTTAAAAAAAATGCAATGTATTTTTGCCTGGTGTGCCTTTAATAATCATTATACAATAGGGTGTACGCAGGATGTGGCACCTGCCCTGCATGTAGCAGCTTGAGCTGACTGGGCTGAGGAACCCTTCTGCCAAGAACAGCTCCCACGCTAATCCAGCTCCTGTAATCCTCAGTATTGGATCCCTCTCTCCAGTGTCTACCCTGTCGAAATGAAAACATGCTACAATGTAAAGTTACCATGCCATAATTAGCTCCTTTGTGCATCTTACATAAAATAGTTTATTTATCAGATAGTTAGGCACTCATTTAATAAGATCTCAGGGGATACAAATACAGTGGATAATTTGGATGAGTAGACAACTGAAATGTGTAGCCAGAGATCTGGGAAGACCAAGTGGTAGAGGCAATGTATTTCTTATGACATCCAAGCTGGGAGCTGTTTCATTTCATCTATTTCTACATATCTGAATACAAATATATGTATTTATATATAGATACAATCATATGTATTAAAATAAGCATATTTTAAGATGTGCTTATCATCACCATAATGATGCTATTAATGTATACTTCCGGTGGATGAAAACTGTATTGGAAAGGTATTTGTTGCCCCAAAACATAATTTAAAAAAAAAATTGTCTTGTCAGATTCAAGTTAACTTTTGAAGTATGTTTTAATTTGACATTCATAAAAAATACTTAATTTTTTCTTTGTTTCTATTTACTGGTATTGTTGTCAAATAAATACATAGTTTGACAAGTCAAATAGTACTTTGGTAAACAGTAAATTGCCTAACTCTACTAAATGCTTTCAACATGGCCTGATTCTTACGGTATTTACCACCATATTTCTAAATAATGTGCTAAAATTAATATTTCTTGATTTCTCAATTTCAGGCATTGTGCAGTGTCTTCCTACATAAAGAGGATTTAGTTCTTTATCTCTCATTTCTTGCACACACACACACACATGCACACACACACATGCCTGCATGCTTCTGCTCCTCTCAGCCTCCCAATAGAGTTCTATCACAATTTTTAGCTAAGTCAGTAATCAGAGTTCACAGTTTTTTTCCTATAAAACATTATTCATGAGTGAATCATGCACAATACTTATGATTTTTATAAAATATAGCTATTTTGTGTGGATCTTTCAGTTAAGAAGTCTTAGTTTGTTCTGTTTTGTGTGTGTGTTTCGACTTATTTCTCCATGTACTCACCACTAATTCCTCCCATACACTGACAGAAATGAAGTGTTACGGTGTGGTCAAAAACATGAAGCAAAAATCCCTCTATTTCTGACCTGACTGCTTTTAAGGAATGTTGCACAATGTCCCTGGGATCCTTTCACACCATCCTGAGACTTCCTAAACATCAGCCAGAGAAATAATTACTTCCACTTCCCTCCTATGTTGAAGTCCAGTGTCCTCTGTCCCATAGCTTCCTTTTTCTTTGTTTATGTATTTATTCATTTTTGGCTTGAAACTATCTTTCTGTGATTTCTTGAGCAATTTGAAGAGGAAGTAACATGTTTGAAAACTGGCATATCTGAAAATATCTTTATTCTCTTTTCACGCTTCATCAATAGTTTGACAGGGTATAGAAGTCCAGGTTGGAAATTGTTTTACCTTTCAAGTGTTAGGATATTTTTCCACAGTCACTAGACACTAATATTGTTGTTGAAAGGTCTTATAAATAACAACTTGAAACCTAATCCTTTTCATGGGATCTAATTTTTATCTGGAAAGTTATGGGATTTTGTCTCTATTTCTGATAGTCTAAAGTTTTACAATGTAACTATTGTTCTAACCTTGAGAATACATTTTATAATATAAAAAAATATCTTCTGTTCCTGGCTTTATCTGTTTTCTCTAAGTCCATTTATCTAATACCCTGTTTTATATCTATTTTTAATGTTGCAGCTTTTCTCATGTGTATGATAATTATTAGTTCAGTTATAATGGACAGTAAGGCACCATGAACACAATGGAAGTGTGGTTTGAGATGGGGCAGGGTGGAGGTATGTAAACTGATGTGAAGTCTTTAAGGAGGGTCTTCACCAGAAGAAATTGGGATTGAATATAATATTTAGTGTAGAGTAAAAATAATACTGGTAATAGGGTAAATTGAGTTGAATTTTGGACAGGTTTTGTTAGGGATGTGTGAGAGAGATCTGGGAGAAGGTAGAACAATGTAGGCAGTTGTAAATAAAGCTCTGGTGTAATTGATATACAAGCGATAACTGAAACCAGGTGGTGGACCATAACTGCTAAGAAAGGCAAGTATATGAAAAAAATGGTCACTTCAGTCACTAGGCAAAATCTGAACTAAAATCCAAATTACTATTTAGAAATTTCTTTCTGTTTTTTAGGAATATCTTCCATATAAACAACAGAAAAGTAATCATCAAAAAGAATGCATTGGGTGGGAAAATTATAATATTGTAATTATTCAAACGTGTCCACACTTAGGATAAAAACAATTGTTAATTGGGTTGATAATAAAGATTTATGATCTTCAGCATTCTAAGCACTTATTATATCTAATTCACAACTCGTAAGTACTAGAATATTAAAAGAGCCCTTCATGTCACAGATTTCTATTGTAAAATATGAAAATCTACTGAAAATTCATAAAGTCCTCTTGGAAATCACTGGCAACTTTTGTATATGTATGGAATTATTAATTTAACTGTGATGTGTACATTCATTAATCCATTTATTTTAACACATATATACACATGTGTGTATGTATACATACAAATACATTCTTAAATACATGTACACACAAACTTGCCTTTCAACACATTCAATCTGAAGATTTTTAAAGGAGACTATTTAATGTGGGTCATAACATGCTGATAGTTTGACCTAAATTATTTAAAGTTCTCGTGTGGAAAATTTGGGACGTTGATGTCTTGGCAACATTCTCACTGGTGTTCAAAATTAAAAGTTTATTTAGGTCAAATAAAAATTATAATTATGTATTAACTTATTTGGTCATTCTCTTGATACTTCATACTTCTACTAGTGGTCTTATACATACTAACTTATTATTGGGAAAATATGCCTGTTCTCATTTGTCTCCCAGGACTGTGGAAGATGACACTGTGAGTATCAGTGCTCTTCCTCTATGCATCCTCACTGCTTCTGATCATGGCAATTTAACAGTAATAGAATGAGATCCACAAGTTTCACACTATACACTATACTGTCTTCGTTGTTAACGAGAACAGTGAAAATGATCAAAAGGGTAGAGCATATTGGCAATAAGAAAGGACCAGGATGCAAAATACCCAGATTTGAATTCTGGTTTTACTGTTCATAAACTGTATGAACTTGCCTCTTCTGTAAAAAGATGCAAATAAAATTATCAAGTGTCTTCATATGGTTATAATGCAGAAAAATATAAAGCACTCATCACAATGTCTGGCATGTAATAAAAATCCATTAAGCATTAGCTACTATAATAATGACAATGATAGCTGATACTCAAGGGCTTCTGCTGATCCAGGCACCACCACTGCAAGTACTGTGCCCAGCTCTGATTTGTCCACTGTCTGCAGAGAACAACTTCTTGCTGATTTCTGTTTGTCACTATGCTATCAACATAGTTTTACCTCATAAGGTACACTACTCTATCTCTGCATTTGAGCTATTGTCTTATTTCCCTTCTGTTCTTGCATTGTACACACTGCTGATTAAGAACACCAGAATCAGAGAGGGAAAGATGGGCTTCTTGTGCATGATGAATAGCCCCAAAGCCCTTAAATTCTCACTGCCATTCAAGACACTTGGATAAAGGCATAAAACAAGAAGGAGGAAACTTAGGATAATGAACCTGAACTTCAGTTTAATGAACCAAAACCAAAAAAAAATATAGCTAAAAGTAACATTTGGTTAAAGTTTTATCTTAATTGTATACAGAAAAGAAATAAAATTCTTTTCACTTTATGATATTTCAAAAAATAAAGAGACTAACATTTTCAAAAGACATTATATTGTTAAATGAATAAGAAGCAAAGTGACATAAGGAAGCAACAACTAGAATTTTATTTTTTTAAAAATGAGCCAGGTCTGAAATCAGTCCAGATATTTTTAACATAATTTCAATTGTGGTGGCTATTTCAGTTGGATTTTTGACCATTTAGTTGATTTACTAGACTTCCATTCATGCTGCAATTCTCACTTCAACCCATTATAAGAATTAAAATAGTATTTCTGGACACACTGAGTAAATTAGAACTTGCTTCCATGATCTAATAATTCTGAAATTCAAAGCAAGCAATGAAATATTTTCTTAATTAGAAAAAGAATAGTCACTCTGCAAAAGGGAACTGTATAACATTTTTATGTGTTATTAAAATATTTAAAAATTTAAGGGATACTCTTCTAACTCCAGGATACAGAAAAATCTTATGGGACATTTACTGCAATTCTCTAGAAATAAATGATCTATCATCTGTGTGTGTGCGTGTGTGTGTGTGTGTGTGTGTGTGTGTCTGTTAATAGTTCTCTTGCCTATGCCTAAGAATGTATTGAGTGAAAGATTTGCATGATGAACATATGACACTAAAATTCATATTCAAATATAATTTTTGCCTTCTTTTTAAATTAATTTTGATCAACTTTTATTCATTTTTCTAAAAGCTCTGCAGAACACAAACAAAATATTTTATATCGGTGTAATAAAGCAGCAATAGAGAAGATTTTGGTAAGACGGTGAATGGAACACAAATAGAACACCAACTTCAAACCTACTTCCTTTGAGTCTAATTACTGCTCGGCCTATGCTAGATGAGTTGGGCATCCAGAGTGTGGGGGACTGAGGACGAAAGATACACCCCAACAAGGGATTCTATAGGCACAGAGAGGGAGAACATCAGTGAGAAGAGAGGAAGCAACTAGAAAAACAAGGATTCTGTCATCCACAAAGACAATTTAAACAGAAAAGTAATAAGATTACTAAGGAGATTTGTGTACAGAACAACAATCACAACAAAAAGCCCAAAAACTATAACAATAAATCCATGATTTTCCAAATAACAAAATATATTGTGAATCATCAGAGGGGAACAAAATTGACTGGAAGTTCAAATGAAAGAAATATATCAAAGTCTAGTACAAAACATAAAGAGAAAGAAATCTTGAGGGAAAAGACAAAATGATATGACCTGGATATCTAACATATAAATAATAGGAATTCCAGAAGGAAGAGATAAAGACAAGCATAGCAGATGCATTAGTTAAACAATACAGGAAGATTTTCCGAGCTAAAGAAACAGTTGAGTCTGCAGGTTGAAAGAACAAACCACAGACCAGACTGGACTGATGAGAAAAACTTTCATCTGTATATATCATATGAAAATTACTGAACTATAAGAGTAGAAAGAAAAGCTTATAGTCAGTTGAGGAGAAAGGACAAGATGGCTACAAAATGAAAAGAATTCGACTGGGTTATCCTTTGCTACTTTTGAAGCTAGAAGGCAGTAGCACAGCATCTGTAGTCTCTGAAGGAATCAGAGTTCCACACTAGAATCCCATGCTAGGTCATATAGTCTTCCTATTTGAGAAAAACAAAGTTTTAAAGGTAGAATTTGTACAGTAATGTAAGCCATACAGGTATGCCATTTAAGGAAAGTAACACAGAAGAGTGTAACTAAACAATAAATGGCCTAGAACAGAGACCTCAAAAAGAGCAAGGAAGAAGTAATCACAAACTCTGAGCCTCGCGCCCGTTCAATAAACACACAAGCACCCACGCACACACACACACACCACAGTGTGTGCCCTAGAATGGATACTGTAAGCCATAAAGAAAAATAGTGAAACAGCAGGATAGACTGCAAAGGAAATTCTAATAACGGGCCAGAACACAGTATACTACAAACTCCAAGAAAACCTAGATATTGGGTAGGTTTGGATTGAAAACAAGACCAAAACCATCCAATTGTCTCATTTGATATAGGGAGTTGGGGAGAGGGGTGGGAAGGAGACAAGTAAACACATTCTTCTGGTCTCTTCTGGCTGAAGTTGAAGTTTGGGGATAGGGTGGGCATAGAGTAGGAAGAAGGTAGGGATTTGAGAATCACTTTGTATTTGGGGGGAAATATTTTATTTAATAAAAACAGAGAAATATGTTTTTAATGACAGTTAAAATAAGAGAAAGATAATCATATAATAGTGTACAGAACTTCTAAATTAACAAGGAGAAAGAAATGGACTGGACTGAAAAATGAGAGGCCTAAAGTACAAAATCTAGTAAACAACAAAAGAGCAAACCACAATACAAATTAATTAAGAAATTTTAAGTAAGATGGGAAGAATAAAGCCATGTCAGTCAGTCAGTCTAATGAAATGATGCAATTTTATTTTTAAATATCCAGGTTGTCAAATGAAAAACCATTTATCTGTATACTTCTCATTAGAAAAATAGAGTGATAAAGTTGAAAATATAAAGATGAAGAAAATGGTAACATACAAATAAAATGAGAATTGTAATGTTACTTATTTTCTGAAAAATCATAATGTTAAAAACACTAAGTAGTATAAACAAGAAAACTGTGTAAGGATAAAAGGAGGCACAAAGACCAGGATGATTTATATCTAACAAACTCGTATTTACCAAACAACCTGGCATCCACATACCAGAATGTGACAGAAATAAAATATACTTGGATGCTTAAATAAAATTCATTGGGAATTGAAAAGATCTAGTATATTTAAAATATAAAAGATAGGGAAAAATGAATAGTATAATCAAGACATTTGATTTAATGTATACATATAGAACTCTGGAAGGTTGAAAGGAACATGTGTGTGTGTGTGTGTGTGTGTGTGTTCTTGTGTCAATGGAAGGTTTTACAAATCTACGTAGTTGGTCACAAACAAAAACTGAACAACTTTTTTTACAAGCAGGTTATAAACAACCCAACACCTTTACTTGGAAATTAAAACAACTAGAACAAGATTAAATTGCTCTTGGATGAAAAGGAAATCACTAACTAGCAGGAAATTAATGAAACGCTAACACTTCCTACCCAAACTGATGAGACACTGTGAAAGCTGTACTAAGAATAATATTTATGGCCTTAAATGTTTTTCCTATTCAAGAAGAAAGATGGTAAAATAACACTTAGTACAAATAGAAGAAATTGGAAAGAAAACTACGGATTAACAAGACAAAGAATGTGGAAGAATTAATAAGGTTAAAACCTGAAATTAATGAAAGAAAAAACCCCAGCAGAATGTGTATATAAGTCCTAAAATATGTTTGCAAGAGTAAATATTTTGCAAACTTGATTCATAAAAAAAAAAAGAAGGGAGCTAAACAGATATATTAGAAATAAGAACAGAGGCTGTGATGTATAAAGGAAAAATGCTGAGCTGGAAGCCTGGAAGCTGGGGCCTCCCTGCCTTTCTACCTGAATGAGCCCCTTCACTCTTCCATGTCCCCGTGTTTTTCACTGGTAGAATAGAAACTGAGATAGATTTCTGGGACTAGCTGAAAAATTTCTTTTTCCAAGTTTTGTTTTTTTAAAATTGGGTTTTCTAATTGACCTCCTGGAGATAGAGAGTAGAATGAAGGTTACCAGAGGCTGGGCAGGGTGGCAGGGAGGGGGAATAAAGTGGGGATGATTAATGGGTGCAACAATGTAATTGGATAGTTAGAATGAACAATATTTGATAGCACAACAGAGTGACTATAATCAACAATAGTTATTGTCTACTTTAAAATAACTAACAGAGTGGATTTGGAATGTTCCGAACACAAAGAAATGATAAATGCTTGAGGTGATGGATACCTCAATTACTCTGATTTGGTTATTACACATTATATGCCTGGATCAAAATGCCACAGGTACCCTATAAATATTTACAACTATTATGTGCCAATAATAATTAAAAATAAAAAAAATTAAAATTAAAAAAAGAAATAAGAACAGAGAAATAAGTACTAATGAGACAGATTAAAATAGAAGAAAATTCTGTAATTATTGATGGCAACCAATTTGAAATATTAGAGAAAATAGATGGTTTCTGTTTCAGATTCTAATATTAACTTAAGAAGAATTAGAACATTTGAGTAGCTCTATTACCAGAGTAGAGAGTGGGAAGGAGATTAAATTAAATATATACTGTGGAAAAGGTCATTTAGAACAGCTGAGTTTATAGATGAGACTGACATAATCCTTAAAAATGCCATTTCTTCCATTTTATTTACCATGCATCTTATTCTAGAAAAATATACAAAGCGTACATTTTATGATCCACTGTAATCTTGATATAAAAATGAAAACATTAAATCATTCTCACTTATTAATACACAAACCAAACGTCAAATTAAAAGGTTAACACATAAAATGCGAAACATTGATCAAAAAAATAATATAATAATATATGATTATGAAGCAAAATTTATTTTAGAAATTAATTCAACCCAGTTAAGCATATGAATTTAAAGAATTTCCAGTTAGAATTAGAATAGGTTTTGTCATTGTAGTTATTAATATTTAAATTTTTTAAAGTAATCTTAAAATTTGTATGGAAGAACAAATATCAAAAATAGCCGTGAAAACAGTTGTGCCTTTGTGTGTGTGTGTGTGTGTGTGTGTGTGTGTGTGTGTGTGTGTGTTTTATAATGGATGCATGAGCTTTCCTTGATAGCATCTAGACTGTGCTTCAAAGCTACAGTCCTCAAGTCAGTGTGATGCAGATATGGGAATACATAAAAACAGCAATGGTACAGAACAGAAAACATGGAGAGAGATCCCTAAATATTTAGTACATGACAAAATTAGTGTTTCCATTCTGCAGGAAAGGTCAATACTTTAATAAACTGTACAATTGATTATTCATGTCGGAAGTAATAGAAATGGATATTTATCTTTAACTGTATGCAAAATTAAAGTCAAGATGAATTAAAACTAAAATATGAAAAACAAAATAACTAAAATCTTACAAAAATATGTCTATATTCAAAATATGGACTATCACACAACAGTAAAAATAACATTCCACAAACATAATATTGAAAAAAATCTGCAGAGCAATTTACACACTACATGAATCCATTAATATTAGGGCTCAAAACAGAATCAAACATACACTGTTTAGAAATATGTATATATATATATATTTTTAAATTATAAACAAAAACAAAGGGATTATTGACACAAAAATGCAAGACATTGTTTATTTGCATGGAGGATAAGGATCAGGTATGATTGGGAGAAAATATAGCAGCTAAGGTGGGAAGGTCTGCATGAGGGTCCTTTTTACTATTTTCAAACATTAGATACATGCTATATATGCTATAAAGTGTGTGAAACAACGAACAAAACGAGACTTGTAAAATATGGAATTCTACAGGTATATTCGAGAGGTTGGGGAGAATTCCATTACCAAGAATGGAAATCCAGGATTTGAAATGAATACTCATGTCTAAATAAATATAAAAATCTTTTTTTTTTTTTTGAGGCAGAGTCTCACTCTGTCCCCTGGGCTAGAGTGCTGTGCCATCAGCCTAGCTCACAGCAACCTCAAATTTCTGGGCTCAAGTGATCCTCCTGCCTCAGCCTCCTGAGTAGCTGGAACTACAGGTGTGTGCCACCATGGCAGGAAAATTTTTTCTTTTGTTTTTAATCTTTTTTTTCTTTTCTATTTCAGCCTATTACAGGAGTCAAATGTTTAGTTTACATATATTGCCTTTGCCTCACCCATGTCAGAGCTTCAAGTGTGTCCATCTCCCAGATGGTGCACACCACACCCATTAAGTGTGAATATACCGATCCCCTCCTGCCCCCTCCCACCAACCTGCCTGACACCCATGAATGTTAGTACTATATGTGCACATAACTGTTGTTCAGTTAATACCAATTTGATGGTAAGTACATGTGGTCCTTGTTTTTCCATTCTTGCTATACTTCACTTGGTAGAATGGGCTCCAGCTCTATGCAGAATAATACAAGAGATGCTAGATCACCATTGTTTCTGTGGCTGAGTAGAACTCCATGGTATACATATACCACATTTTATTAATCCACTCATTTGCTGATGGGCACTTGGGTTGTTTCCACATCTTTGCAATTGTGAATTGTGCTGCTATAAACATTCTAGTGCAGATAGATCTTTTAAAATTGACCAAGTTATATAAATTTTAATAGAAAAGTGGAGAAAGGACAGGAATAAGCAATTTATAAAAAATCAAATTAAATTGATTAGAAAG
>CAUYRT010076122.1:0-44661 GCA_963574885.1 Lepilemur ruficaudatus
TTTTTTGTAGAGAAGTTGCCCAGGCTCAAACTCCTGAGCTCAAGTGATCCTCCTGTGTTGGTCTCCCAAAGTGCTGGGATTACTGGTGTGAGCCACCGTGCTTGGCCCAAGGCTGGGCAATTTATAATTATCAGAAATTTATTGGCTCATGGTTCTGAAAGCTGGGAAGTCCGAGATAGAGGGGCTGGCATCTGGCCAGGGCCTTCTTGCTGCATCACCCCATGGTGGGGAAGCAAAGAGAGGGTGAGAAAGAGAACAAGAGGGAGGGGACTCATCCTTTTATAAAGAACCCACTCTCATAATAGCATTAATTCATTCACAGGGTGGAAGATTCATTCACTCACAGGGTGGAGCCTTCATGGACTAATCACCTCTTAAAGGTCCCTCCTCCCAACACCGCTGCATTGGAGATCAAGTTTCCAACACATGAACTTTGGGGGACACATTCAAACCAAAACATTGCATGAAAAAAAATCCATTTTTTGACCTTATTTTTTCTCATTCACAAAACTGTGAAAGCTAACTTGATCATAGTTCAGGTCTGATTAGAAACACAGACTAATCCAACTCCATTTTGCAGGTCTGCAAACAGACTCAAAGAGGAGAAAGGGACCTGCCAAGGTGATCTAGCACATTAATGCCAGGACCTATGACAAGAACCCCACTTTTTGTCCAGAGTCATTTTAAAATTCTAACTGGGTTCTCAATGCCAGGAGCCATCAGTCCTGCCACTCCTCCCTGGCTTAGTCTTTAACACATTTCTCTCTGGGTCAGTTTCGAACCTTTCTCCTCTCACCCAGTCCCAACCTCACCAAGGCCCCTGCCTCCAGCAGATGGCTTGTCCTCACAGGTCACCAAGATGGTGGATCACATGTGAGCACCCTGACCTTCTCTCTTCTCTATCCCAAAACGTTCCTGCATCTCTAAGCATCTCCTCTTCCTATCCCATCCTCGTCCTCCGATGAAGCAGGTCCTTCCTCTGCACGGGAGCTGGCTCCCTGCTGGGTGCGGTCCTTCCCCACCCTCCTCACCCTCCCCACCTCTCCAACCTCATTCCACTATCAGCTTCCCCTTGCATTGTTCTATTTTCTCCACTGACTCCTTCCCTTCAGCATAGAAACATCCTCCAGTTTTTATACTACTATTTAAAATGCCTTCTAAAGTTCAGAGAAAATCAAGATGGCTTTCAAATACATGAAACATTCTCAATCCATCAAAGAAATACAAAACAATATTACAAGCTCTCATATTTTTCACTTAGCTTGGTAAATGTCAGAAAACCTAAGGCAGCCCACTATCAGTAAAAAATGAAGAACTGGGCTGGACATGGTGGCTCATGCCTGTCCTCCTAGCAATTTGGGAGGCCGAGGTAGGATAGCTTGAGGCCAGGAGTTCAAGACCAGCTTGAGCAACATAGCAAGATCCAGTCTCTACAAAAAATAAAAAAATTAGCCAGGTGAGGTGGCGCATGCCTGTAGTCCCAGCTACTGGGGTGGCTGAGACAGAAGGATGGCTTGAGCCCAGGAATTTGAGGTTACAATGAGCTGTGATGACGCCACTGCACTCTAGCCCTGGTGACAGAGTAAGAACCTGTCTGAAAAAAAAATAAAAGAAAGAAATTGGGAACTGGCTTTGCAGTCCATCGCTGTTGGTGGGGTAAACAGGCAGGACAGCACCTTTGGAGGGCAAAATGACAGTTATCTTTCCAAATTGCACATACAAATGCACATACAAATTGCACATACAAATTGCACATAAAAATGCACATACCCACGTATCAAAATTTTCATAGCATGGCTGGGTGCGGTGGCTCACGCCTGTAATCCTCACACTCTGGGAGGCCGAGGCAGCAGGATCGCTCAAGGTCAGGAGTTCAAAACCAGCCTGAGCAAGAGTGAGATCCCATCTCTACTAAAAATACAAAGAAATTAATCGGCCAACTAAAAATATATAGAAAAAAATTAGTCAGGCATGGCGGCACATGCCCATAGTCTCAGCTACTCTGGAGGCTGAGGCAGAAGGATCACTCGAGCCCAGGAGTTTGAGGTTGCTGTGAGCTAGGCTGACGCCACAACACTCTAGCCTGGGCAACAGAGTGAGACTCTGTCTCAAAAAAAAAAAAATTTTTTTTTCATCAGCTTCCTTCACAGCAGCCTCAGATTGGAAACAACACTAACGTTCACCAACAGAAGAATGGACCAGTAGATTGTGCTATATTCTACAACGAGATTAAACAAATTCCAACTACATACAGCAACACATTGAGTGAAAGACTCCAGACCCAAAATTGAACATACAGTATGTCCTTTGTAAAAGTTTCAATACATGCAAAACCAACCAATGGTGTTAAGAAGTCATGATAAGGATTATCCTGTGCGGGAGGGTCAGAGAAGAGGGAGGTAGTGGCTGGAAGAAGGCTCAAGGGATCTTTTGGGATTCTGCAAGTATTCTGCTTCTTGGTCTGGATGCTGGTGACACAGTGCAGTTGCTTTGTGAAAATTCATTGGATTGTACACATTTTTGCACTTTTTTATATCCATGCTATATATACTATGCTACACTTCAATAAAATGTATAAAAAAAAGAAAGGAAAGACATGCACAGATCAGTTACCCAGCAATTCCAATTTTAGGATGGGATGCTGTAGTTTTCCTTCCATGTGGGCAATGGATGGACATGATGTTCCTGGCAGACTGGAAACAAGCTAAATGTCCTGGTTATGTAACCAGAGTGTTAAATAAATTGTAACACATCTATATGATGGAATATTAATGAGGTTGATCTTTACGTACTAACAGCAATAAATTCCAAGATGTATTTAATATTATAAAGTCAACAAGCAAGGCACAGAGGAATACAGTGCACTATCCTTTGTGTAAGAATATGTGTGCATATCCACAGACTCTCTGGAAGCAGAGAAGAGAAAGTGGTGGCCTTCAATTATCTGTGCCCATGTCTATGTGGCCTGCCAGACCCTGCTCTCCTGGAGGGTCTCTGTGGGGCTTGGCGCCAACGAAGTTCTCAGTGATGTCACTGAGTGAATGACTCGAAACTGCCTTTAGCTTACAAACACGTCCCTATCCCTCTGACTAGGGGCAAATCAGGGGTCTGGCAGTGACCACAGCCCATCTGCCTGGCAGACTGGCTAGACGAGGGTGGAGCAGGGCCTTAGTCTGCAGCCTGAGCCAGCCTGCTACCCACGTTTCTACATACGCCTGCCGTCCAGGGAGTAGAAACAGAGCCTGGGACGACAGAAGCCAGAGACCAGCTCCTGGGAGAGCTGCCGCTGTTCCCTGTCCTGCCAGAATGAGGACTTGGTCAAGGTCACAATGGCAGAGCAGGGATTTGGATGGAGGTCTGACTCCAAAGCCCATGCACCCTGCCTTCTGCTGAGTCAGTTAATCATGGTCACCTCATCTTCACCTTACTGTTACTTTCAGCAATCCTCTTCTGCCTGCTCAACCTCTGTGCCCAACCAGAGTAGGCCTATGAAGAACTGTTGGTGGCAAGAGCCCTGGGCCAACCTCAGTTTCCTTCTCAGAATGAGGGGGCCACTCTGTTGTGTGAGTTTGCGGGGGCTGGGCCTGTCCCCGTGGGCCCAGGGCTTCTCTCACTCAGAGCACAGTCCCCGCGGAGCAGGGATGCCGTCTACCCTCACAGGCTGTGGGCTTTTAAGGACGAGGATCCTCACTGCGGCCTCCGCACCTTGCACTGCGCCAGCCCATGTCAGAGCTCTGCAAAGGTGGGCTCCACGGACGCAGGGGGGATGTCCCACTGTTGCACTGCAGGCTGTGGCGATACAAACACCTGCTCTCCAAGAACTTAGCGCTGCAGAAGTGGAAAAACCACACCAAGAGACACAGCAAAGTGCAGAACAAAAAAAGGTGCAGTGGCACAGGGCCAGCTCTCAGCTCTCTCTCATTTAGGCCTGAGGACTTCCCGGAGGGGGTGGTATTTCCACAGGGTCTGGGGAAAATGGGCGGGTTTTACCAGGCTCCTTGCAGGTAATGACCCATCCTGGCTTTCCTGACCCTGTAATAGGGTGGCAGACTTCAGCCCAGAGACGCCTGAGGAGGGGCGTCTGCGGAAGACTCCAGGGGAGCTCGGGCTCTGGGTGTGGGTAGAATGGAGCGGATGCAGGAATGTCACCTAGAACCAGCCAAACCTCAAACCTCCTCCCAGTCGGAGATGCATTCCTAAGAGCCGAAGGTAGATTACCAGAAAGTAAAAACAAGCAAACCGGGTTGAGACCCCCATATCGGTCCTTGCTAGCCGGCTGACTCACTCCGGGTGGCCAGCGCTCCGGGCAGACGCAGGTGGCCCCTTTAAGCGCGATCCCCCACCCAGGACGTACTGCCCAGCTCCGGCCCGGCCCCGACCCCGGGACTTCCCAGGACGCCGAGGCACCGCCCCCTCCGCCCCAGCGCCCCCTCGCGCCGCGCTCCCGCCGCGCCGCCGCCGGGACCTTTCCCCTACTTTCCAGGGCCTCAGGCCCCGCCCACTCTCTCCGACCAAAACACGTGCCGCGTCCCGCTCCGCCGGATCACGCCGCGACCAGGCTCCGATCACGCGGCCCCCTGCGGCGCTCATTGGCTGGCCGCTGACGGGCCAGTCACGGATTGGTTGGCGGCGGCCGGCCCCGCCCTGGAGGGGCGCGGTCTATTTTGGTTTTCTAACGCGCCCCACCCCGTGCGGCCGCTCCATCCGCGGCAGCCCCGCCCCTCCCGCGCCGCGAGGGCCGCGCCGGGGCAGAGCCGCGCGGGCTGGCGGAGGCGCGGGCGGGCGGAGGCGCGCGCCGGCCGCAGGAGCTCCGGGCTGCCTCCACCCGCCGCGCACGTGCGGTCGCTGCAATGCACCGAGCTCATTCCCCGCAGCCGCTTTGTTGCCTCCTGGCCACTGGCACCATGCACGGGCCGGGCTCCGCGGGCCCGGGCGACGCGCGCGCTGTGAGTGAGAGGGCTGGCGCGGGCGGCGCCGCCTGCGCGAGGGGCGAAGCGAGGGGCACGCCGCGGTGCGGGGCCGGCGTGGACGGGCGGTTTGCGGGCCTTGCCGCGGCTGCCGCGGCCTCGGTAGGGGCTGGGGGCGGGCTCCGGGACCGGGCGGGGCGGCGGCCGCGCGGGCTCTGGCCGGGGCGTGCAGGGGGCGTGTGCCCCGCGCCGGCGGAGGCGCAGCTTTGTCTGGCGCTCCGGCAGCCGCCCCGCCCCGCCGGTCACGGGCTATTTCCAGCCATGACGTCACCCCGGTCCAGTGCGGAGGGCGGCCGTTGGGCGGGGCGGGGCGCGGCTGGCGGGAACGCGGCACGCGGGCGGCGGGGGCGGGGCGAGCCCGAGGGGGCGGGAAGGCGGGCTGCCAGATGACAGGGGCGGGAAGGCGGCACGCGGGCGGCGAGGCGGAGTAGGGCCGTCGGGGCGGGCTGCAGAGGCGGGGTCTGGACGGCTGGCGGGAACGGGTCGCGCGGGCGGCAGCGGCCCTGCACTCCTGGACCTGGGGGTTGCGGGGAGGCGGCCGCGTGGACGGGCCGAGCCCGGTGGTCACGGTGTGCGGGCAGCTGCTGGCCTGAGCGGGGCGTGGCAGGGCCTTCGCTGCGCGAGCTGCTCTCTGCGGGGTCCCTGAGGCGACGCTGGGCGGCCCACGTTGTGACTTCACAGTGAGTTTGGTGCAGCCGGCTGCCAGCCAGAAGCCAGGCCGAGTGACATTTGTAAAGGGCTTTTCTTTATTCATTTGGTCTCGAGGGAACACGGGCAGACAGGAAGTTTTGGTGCTTAGGCAAATTGAGTGGAAATGTGTGTCTTTACAGACTTTCTTTTGAAAGAAATCAGTTGATTCCATTTGCTTTTCTCCTCCCACTTAAAAAGGGATGGTGCCATACACCGGGAAGTGATCCCTCCCCTGGGTTGTGGCAGATCTCTTACACTCTCTCTCATCCTCTACCATCCTTGGGGCAGTAACAAGTGACAGTGTTTCTTAATCTGTTGAGGAAACAGGCTAAATCGCCATGGGATCTACCTGCAGGAGCCCATGGAGTTCAGCCTCTGGGCAGTGCTGGCGCCGAAATACTCTGGCTTAAAAGGCTAGAGTGAATGCCCCAGAGAATGTCTAAAAAGGCCTCTGTAGGGACACTACTCTGGTGGCTTTGCCAACACAGCCATCATCAGAGGATCTTACGGGCAGACCTGTTAGATGGCTTCAGTATCAGTTCATCCTTCCTGTGCGACAGCTTCACGGGGGCCACTTTGGCTTAGACCTCTTGGGTTAAAGTCTTACTAATCATTTACCCAAGAAAAACATGAACTTAGTAACCTTTTTTAAGAGTCAGGGTTTTGGTGGAAACTGCTTGCCAGCTAAGTTCAGTCTTCAGAGTGTTGGCTTGAAAGCAAAGTTGTTGTGAGTGTTTCGTTAACATCTTTCACTAGAACACAGAGCTGTTGCGTGTGGAATATTGCACGTGCATTACATGCATAGTACAGGCTTCTAGTGTGCGAATTCACGTACCCATCGTGGGTTACCGCTCCTGTTTTTCCCTTGGCACTGAGAAGCCATTGTGTTGCCTTTAGGTTGACATCATGGACATATGTGAGTCAATCCTGGAGAGGAAGCGGCATGACAGCGAAAGGTCTACGTGCAGCCTCTTAGAGCAGACAGACATCGAAGCTGTTGAGGCTCTTGTTTGTATGAGCTCCTGGGGTCAAAGATCCCATAAAGGTGACCTATTAAAGATAAGACCCCTCACACCTGTCTCTGACTCTGGGGACGTCACCACCACTGTGCATATGGATGCATCTGCACCTGAGCTACCAAAGGACTTCCATTCCTTATCGACTCTGGTAAGAGGAAGTGGGAACAGAGGAGCATTTTTGTGAAATAACTAGAGTAGCTTAATAAATGTGTTCCTCACAAAGTTCTTCAAGGACTCATGGCAAGATTCTGTGGTATGCTTGTGAATAAGTTGCAGCCTCCCTTTGTGTGGGTCAGAAGGGGTAAAAACTCCCTCTTCATCTCTTGAGAATGTATTCTTCATAGCTTGCTAGCTATGTAGTTAGAGTCCATAGGATGAAACCTGCAGATTGATGGAGAAAGTGAAATTTACTTGTTTTCCTGGGGAATCCTGGGTTGAGGCTGAGATTCTCCCAATGACCCAGTCTCAGTCTAGGATCAGGATGTGTGGGTGGCAGCTGGAGAAAGGATTTGCTTTGACATCAGACAGCCTTAATCAGCACCTCTGCCTTCCTGTGGCAGCCAACTTATTCTGTGAGTTGGGTGCTATAAATCACTATTTTTTGTCTTTTAACTTGCTATAGCTGTCAAAGTACTTAGAGAAATTGCTTCTCAGCTTGGAGAATTTGAGAGCTAGAGGTTGCAAATAGTGAAAATTGTGATGTGATGTCCTGGGCTGGAAGCTTGCACTGGAAGAAGAGTGTAGAAAGCAGATCTGGAGAGGGTTGAGAAGGGACTGTGGGTGGCGGACAGGGTGGTAGAAAGTGTGGGCCTGGCTGCTGAGAGCCTCACTGAATTCCACAGCATTGGGATCTTCTACAGGTTTGGGAGGGCTCAGTGCCATAGGGAGAAGCGGAGAAAGTGAAGTGCCTCGTGCAGCCGTTAAGAGCAGGCTTAGACCAGTCTCCTCTAGATGTTTCTGTTTAAAAGTGTTGGGGGCCATGTGATCAATTAAGTCTCTTTTAAAATTTAACCAAAATGACATTTTCACATGGTACTTTTGTTTTTAAGTGCATAACACCTCCTCAGAGCCCTGATCTCGTGGAACTATCAACAGGATTACCTGTTCCTTCCCAAGCAACTGATTCCAAAGCACGCAAAGTCATGGCCATCTCCCCGTCCTCTGCTGTTGCAGCCAGAGTGCTGAGCAGCAGGGTGGAGAGGGGCTTGCCAGGTTTGAAGCCAGAGCCACTAGAGCCAGCCCATGGCCCCCCCTGCAGGGCTGTGGTGACCAGTGTGATCCGCCACACTGGGGAGAGTCCTATTCCTGTCCACTTTCCTGCTATCCAGACTCCAGAACAACGACTTTCTGACAACGGAGAAGGAGAAGCAGAAGCACAGTTTCTGGGACATTTTGAAGCTTTGCAGGACTCAGGCCTCACAGACAGTTTACTCGACACTAACTTGGTGTCCTGTCAGCCTTGCTTGCGCAAGTCTGGGGGCCTGCTCCCCACTGACAAAGGCCAACAGTCAGAGTGGCCCATCGCGGTTCAAACCTGCTCACCAAAGAATTATGAAAATGACTTGCCAAGGAAAACCACCCCTCTGATCTCTGCTCCTGTCCCCAGTCCTCCTGTCCTTTGCCAAATGATCCCTGTGACTGGACAAAGTGGGGCATTATCAGCTTTTCTGAAGCCCCCTCCCCAGTTGTCTGCGGGGACTGTCAAACCCATCCTACCCCAGGCTGCTCCGGTGCCTCCACCTGTGCTGGTGGGACCGCCTATGCCTCAGGGAGCTGTCATGCTGGTTCTGCCCTCGGGAGCGGTCCCCCAGCCTGCCACCTGCTCTGCCAGCATCATGACTATTGGGAACACCAAGTTGTTGCCCCTTGCCCCTGCTCCAGTGTTCATCACTTCCAGCCAAAATTGTGCCCCCCAGGTAGACTTTTCCCGAAGGAGGAACTATGTTTGCAACTTCCCAGGCTGTCGGAAGACCTACTTCAAAAGTTCCCACCTCAAAGCTCATCTTCGTACTCACACAGGTAAGTAAGTACCAGGGCAAGGTCAGGCATTGGGCAGGTGAGACCTTGTGATTAGGCAGCACACTTTGAGCCTTTGGGTGGGAGGGAAGTGTGAGGACCACTAGAGAAGGTGGAAGTGTGCTTTTTCTTTGGTTCTGAAAAGCCCTCATGATCTTCTAGGGGTTGGGTTATCACCAGCACAGCCGACAGAGTGGCCAGCTGCTCACCCTGGGAATGAAATGTATAAATCCATGATCGGGGTCCTCTGATAGCTTTTAGGGTGACTCACATTTACTGTTCGCATTTCAGTAGATATCTGATGTTTTGCATTCACATTCAGTAAATGTGTCTTATCAGTGTGACTTAGTGTTTACTGTGGGGGAAAGGCTTGTCTATACTATATAAAAGTTCAAATTGTAGAATATTTTAAATGAGTATTTTTTCTTTTGAGAATATATAGTTTTTAATTCATAGTAAGTCACACCAGAAACTAGTGACCTAATGATCTAGTGCTATTATCTAATCAGCTTTGTCCAGTAGAATTTTCTGTGATGGTGGAAATGTTCGTTATCCGTTAGGGTAGGCACTGGCCACATGCACTTGAAATGTGGCTAGCGTGACTGAGGAACTAAATTGTACATTAATTGAAGATGACATTTATTATAAATAGCTCCATGGGGCGGGCCAGTGGCTACCATGTTGTCTAGCAGCAGTCTGGGTGTTGCCTGGAAGAGAATCTCTTCAGTAGATGAGGGCAGCATTTCTCAGATGTTCTGTGGAGCTTTTGTTCAGTGAGTTAGTGTTCTGTTGTTTTGTTTTCTTAATGGTCCTCTGTGGTTAAGTTGTATGCTTGTTAAACTTGCTTTTCAGAAATTCACACATGCATTACACGTCAGCACATCAACAGGGTGGTTGCCACTTAATACTTAGCATAGGAAGGCTCTGATCATGGTAGCTGCGTGTGCAGAATCAAGTGCAGTCTGGTGTTCAGATCTTCTAAGATCTCTGCTATCCCTTCACATCGCAAGTGGCTGTTTGCTTTGGGAATAATGTTCCAAACCTATCTGCCTCTCTGCCTAAGCGAAAACAGCCTCTCTCAGCTTCCATATGTCTACCCTTCACTCTCAGCCCTCTGCCCATCTCTACTTGCTGGAACCTTCCAAGGGCCTTCCCAGAATCAGTTCTTAGAATGTTTCCTGATCTTTCCTTCTTTGACCCTAGTCATTTATCATATGTCTCACCAAGTTCTGCCTTTGCTTTTTACTCACGTACATACTCATCTTATCTCACCTAATTCTATTCCTGGTGCTGACACTAGTGATGATGGCTAGTGTGGGGTGGGCATGGGGACTGTGACCTGCTTGGCACTCTAATGGGCTGTTGATTTGGTAAGTGCTACTCTTCTCTGAGACTACCTAGGTGAACTTCAAATCACAGCACAGCACAGCTTCCAGAATTGGGAGGTGACTGAATGAGGTTCTACTGTTTCTCAGTTTGCCTTCTTGGGTAGAAGTACTGATAAAATGGCATAAGATGTGGTGATCCAAACAAGTTCCTTCCATGGTGCCCTAAGTACTTCAAGTTAAATAACCATAAGCCTGGTGTGGTTGCATGAATCCACAGCTACTCAGGAGGCTGAGGTGGGAAGATCATTTGAGCCCCAGAGTTGGAGGCTGCAGTGAGCTATGATCTCATCACTGCTCCCCAGCCTGGGCAACAGAGGGGAGACCTCGTATCTAAAAATTAAAAAATCAAAAATGTAAATAACCATGACAGTTCTGAAGAATACCTTTGTTCCATTTTGTAAACTCAGTTGGTATTTTAATGAGAAACAGAAACTTTGGGTGAGATTACCTTGGATAAGATCACTTTTTATGTATTTCTCCCAAACTGAAAAATATTTAAATTGGAATAAGGTGGAATGAATGGATGCTACATTTTTGTTAGGTTGAAAACAAGTAGGGAACTTTATATTAATATATCCTGTGCCAAAGGGCTGTTAGTCTCTGTCCAACACCCAGACATCCTGGTATGCTGCCAGCCGTGATGGCAGAACCTGGGAACAGGTAGGGCACCTCATGCTTATACCATGGGATATTTTAAATCATGAAGTTTCAGGCCCTGCTGCTTAAAATGGTTTCTGAAAGACCATTATGGTGCTGAATTTTCTTGTTAATTCAGTTGTGAAAAATCACATATTTAGTTGATCTCTTAAACTGTTTGCCACCTGCCATATGAAATGCTGTGCCAAGGGCTTAGCTGTACAATGGTGGTTGAGCTGGACAAGTCATAAATCCATGGAAAGACAGGCCACGTAACAGCATGTAGTAGCGTTTTACAAATCAAGGTTCGCATGTGGCATGTGATTGTCATAGCCTGGGAAAGAGAAGGGCTTCAGGTTGCAGGAAAAGATGCTCTGCTGCTGGCTAGGAAAGCCCCAGAAGGCTCTACTGGGGGGGGGGTGGTCGTGTGGCACCTGGTAGGGGCTCCCTTGCTTACCTCTATAACTCCAGGAAGACACAGGATGGGATACTTTTTATCATCTTGTGAAAGATTAGTTTGCGCTCTTTGGGCCCTGACATACTACAGTTTAGGTGTGGCAGAAAAATTTGTCTTGGAGAATTTCTTGACTTCTGAATCACATGATACCAGAATAATAGGATATTATTTTTTTCTTCTGAGATTTTGGTGAGCAAAATATTAAAATGACATGAACTAATCTCTCCAATAAGGTTCATATACTGAATGTTTACTTTAATATGTGTTTTCTCACCTCTTAGGGGAGAAGCCTTTCAGCTGCAGCTGGGATGGCTGTGATAAGAAATTTGCTCGTTCAGATGAACTGTCTCGCCACCGCAGAACTCATACAGGGGAGAAGAAGTTTGTGTGCCCAGCGTGTGACCGGCGTTTCATGCGCAGCGACCACCTGACAAAACATGCCCGGCGCCACATGACCACCAAGAAGATCCCAGGCTGGCAGGCAGAGGTCGGCAAACTGAACAGAATTGCCTCCGCAGAGAGCCCCGGGAGCCCAGTTGCGACCATGCCGGCTTCTGCCTAAAGGTTGGCTAGGGGTGGCCTAGGGGATTTTTAAACAGCCTCTTTTCAGGAATGGAGCTGATGGGTTCCTCTCCCAAAAAAATGTTCTTAGGGGCTAGAGGAAGGTTGGGGAGCTGGTTCTGGTGAAAGTATGTTAACTTTTCTTTTCTGGTTGCGACCCTGTTCAATATCTTTTATAGTTTGAGAAATTTTTTTTAAGGAAATGGAAGAAAATTTGGTAATTTAAATCACCAGCATTCAGGCAGACATTTTGGCAATAAAGTTTACAAAATCTGACTTTTTACAACCTTTCTATTCATGTTTTGTAGAAATGAGACAGGGTACTAATTTTTATACTGTTTTTTATAAGAATATTTATATTGTTGGTGCTCCCATCACCATTTTCTAGATAGACGATTTTACAACCTTATTTTCAGTGTTTAATAACGAAGTTTTTATATGACCCTGCCTTTAGTGAACTTGACACAATATTCAGCCAAAAAAAAAAAAAAAATCACGTTTTTTTATCAGGCCTTTTAGATCTAAGAATTTTTTTGAAATCAGAACAGGCTGAATAAGGGCCTATTAAAGAAAAGGGAAAAATAAATTTTGCAGTCAACTGCTTTATAACATTTTCAAGGGAAACTCTAGGCAACGGTTTCTGTCACCCAAGGAACTACAGTTTTGGTTGACTTGAAGTAGTCACCGGTGTCCATAGTGGGACTTGTGAAGGACGTACCTTAGAGGGTAGCGTAAGCCACTGGATACTGCAGGAGCCGGTGTTGGATCGAGTGTCCCTGTGTGACGCTGTCTTTTGGGTTATTGCTCTGCTGAAAGCAAGGCATTCAATTTCCTGTGTTTGTACCTAAAACACCTTTAAGACAAGGTAAACACTCAAACCCATCCCTTTTGGCGATGGTCATCTTTTGATGTGGCCTTATCCATACTATATTGTGGGTAGAACAACTTCTTAGAGAGAAAGGACATGTCTGTAGTGGTTGATGAACTTTCCACCAAAGTACAGCTTATCTGAAGTGAGATGCATGTGCAGGTAGCTGGCTCCAAGGATCTGATTCTTTATTAAATATTAAAAACTATAGAAAATGCAAGTTATACTAAGTGGCAGTAATACTACCCAGCTGCCCTTTCATTCATTTTCTTTAAAGGAAGTTGTTTTAATCAAACAAAATTACTTGAAATGAGGTTTTTTACAGTCTACTTAGAAAATAGACTGGGGACACCACTTGCAAGCTGTGTGAGCACATGTCCTACGTGTACAAGAGACTGTGGCCTCCTGCATCCAAGAAGCCACTGAAACTGGTTTCTGTTAAATACTGGAAGTTCAGGCAACAGAATAAATTTAAGATTACACAGAATGTTGCATTACTTTGGTAGCCTGGGAACATTTTTTTATTGTGCAGTATGTGTTTAGAGTTTGTCTTGGCCTGTTATTGGCATTTACCTTTAAAATGATGGTAAAGTGAAATATTAAATAATTGAATAAAATTAGGTTTTGTGTTCAGGTCTTTTTAGTATGATATGGCTCCCACTTGGTCATTCCTTGTAAGTTACTTGATACCCATTAAGTTGTCCTTTACTATCAGCTATTGTTTGACATATGTATGTGTGTATCCTTAGGAGGTTTGTGTTTGTTTGGACAGTTCCATAGGTGCGTGTTCCTGTTGTCATGGGACGTAGCACAGTTGCGGAGAACTGCAGTTGTACGTAGCTCATCTGCCCCCATCCTTTCTCCTACTCACGTTAAATCAGCATAAACATTTTGACTGCATGCCATACAGGGCATCAAATTTGGATATTTTTCTTAATTATGACATGCAAAGTAATGTTAATCCTACTAGTGTTTGGTGGATAATACAAGGCCTTTGGGTATTCAGTTGCTTGTCACATAGAACACCATTCTCTGAGCAGTGTTGTTTCTGAAGAATAGATATGCTGAAAATGGTTTTAAATTATACTTCCATTTCCTGATTAGATTTGGAAATACCTTCTGTGAACGATTCCCCACCCCCACCGCATTTGTCTATTGATTGTGTTGGGAAACAGTTCCTGTCTGAAAAATACTCTCCTGAGAAGCAGAGCCCTCGCTCACTGCTTCAGCGCCAAGCCTCCGCTGCGGCTCTGGGTGCTGGAGGTGGAGCGGGAGCAGGAGGGTTCCCCAGTGCACTTTATCGCCTGAGCAGTTTTGCTTGATCTTTTTTGGCTTTGAGCCTTTTAAGTAGTTTCAATTATAAAACGTAAAATGTTTTGTAATTATGTTTTATGTAACAGACTTTGACTTATTTAAGTGAGTATGTGTAATAATATAACTTCTTTCTTTGAATCATATAAAACTTTCTTGATTTGCAAACTAGACTGTGTCCTGTGTCATTTAACTGCTGCTTGTGACATAAGTACACCCAGAGGGCCTGGCATGGTGGCTCACACCTTTAATCCTAGCACTCTGGGAGGCTGAGGCAGGAGGATTGCTTGAGACCAGCCTGAGCAAGAGCGAGACCCTAACTCTACAAAAAATAGATTAGCGAGGCATGGTAGTGCGTGCCTGTAGTCCCAGGTACTCGGGACTACAGTAGCTGGGACTGAGGTAGGACTGTTGGAGCCCAGGAGTTTGAGTTTGCAGTGAGCTGTGATAATGCCACTGCACTCTAGTCTAGTGACACAGCAAGACCCTGTGTCAGAAAAAAAAAATTGTATATCCTGCATCTGACCTCTTCTCACTGTATCTGCTGTTACACCTGGTCTAAGCCACCATTGTACCTGCTGGATTATTGCTGGCCTCCCTGCTTCTGTCTTGGCCCCTTCAGTCTGCTAGCAGCCACAAGAAGCACTTTAGAAACATGGCTCTGCCTAAAACCCTCCAGGGGCTTCCGTCTCTCTCCAAGTGAAAGCCAAAGTCCCCACAGCAGCCTGCGTGGCTTTAGCTGACCTGCTGCTGCAGAGAACCACCTGCACTGCCTTGCTCTTTCCACTCCAGCCAGTAGCTCTTCTCTCAGGTGGTGACAATGGCAGTGTGTCTTGGGTCAGTTTCCCTGGAAAGAGACCTTTGAGACAGACTCGCCTGCAGGACAGTTACTGGATGAAACCCCCAGGAACACCACCTGTGAGGGAGCAAGGGAAGAGGATTGGGCCCAGGGAGAAAGTGGACTGCAAAGCTAGTGTGACAGAGGTGGCCCCCACAGGAGCTCTGGCGCTGGGAGGGCCTTGCGGAGGGGTCCCAGGCTGGGACAAGGATCGAAGCCTTTGTCATTGGATGAGGGCTGCCCCAGGGGAGGAGTTGGCCTTGGGCAAGGTAGCTGCCTTCAGGCAGAAGCCTGCTCCTGATGGGCTTGCCACTGTCCCTGTAGCTGAGGGGCCGCCAGCACCCACTACCCATTGCTGGCACTAAAGGGGCCTCCTGGGCCAGTATTGTATCCACTGGCAGCAACACACCCCAAACCTACAGGCCTTGCATCTCAACGCTTGCTCCCCAGCCTACTCTCTTTCCTCCTTTAGCACCTTCCCCAATGTGTCCTAAATCTCTAAGAGTTGGCAGTGAGGTCCTGGAAGGACTGTTGGACTTGGTACCCCTAGGGCCTTAGAAAAAGACCTAATTGAATCCAGGCTTGACTACTGCCTAGCTTTGCAAACTTGGGCTTATAATGCTGACCACACAGGGTAGTAAAAGGAAGTTATGTGCCAGAGTTTAGTGGAACCCATCACATATGTTCAGCAAATGCTCCAGAATATGGTCACCATATGGGCAAGAACTGTCATCTTCCCACTGTGATATCCCTTGGCCAGCCCAGTGTCCAGCCTCAGTGTGTGCTGAGCATGTGTTTGAACAGATGCCACTCCTTGCACTGGACTGTGTAAGCCCAGTGCTCAGCTATCCATGGCAGGGGTGAGCTCAGCGTTGGCTTCTCGTCCCTGAGCTCTTCTCAATTCCTAGGGCTCCGTAGCATCTCAAAGGAACTCTCAAGTCTACAAAACCAGGAGATATATTTGTGGTCGCTTAAGACTTTTCCAGACAATAACATGCACCATCATTTCCAACTCTGAGATGCTTTTCTTTCTGCCTCTATTTCAGCCACATTCCTACCTTCTGTGAGCAGGTCCCACCCTCAGCTCTGGGGCAGGAGGCTCGGCCTCAGAGGCCACATCAGGACCAGGAAGAAGCCTGATGGCACACAGTAGGTGCTCAGCACACTGCTGGGCAGGAAGCCCCCCTGGGCCCACGGCTGCAGCGACACCCCTCCCCGCTGCCGCCAGCCCAGCCCCTCCATCTCGCAGGACAGGGACAGGAGGGCTTCCCTCGGCTAGCTGCTGTTCAGATGACGCTTTTCTTGCATTCGGGAAATTAAAATTTAAAAAAAGACCTCTCCAAAATAAAATTAAAAAAAGACGTGAGAAAAACTGCTGTGCTGTCTTAGCTTTGATGAAGTCCTTTCACTTTGCCATTGACAGAGACTGTAACTACTTCAGGATTGTTCCTTCCTAACACTTTGATCTCATTAAGGGTTTCATGGGTTTTCCACCAGAAAATGCAGAGGTATCATCTTTTTCTTGGAAACCAGCTGAACATGTTCTATTTTAATAAAATAATGAGGTAAAATTGTAAATATTTACATCATTAAATTCAAAGCCTGATCCATCTGGTGGTAAGAAATAAAATTTTAAATCTTATTTTAAAAGAAGTATTTACATTATTAAAGTAGTTACGTCTTTCATTTTTATATCAAAAGAAATGGTTTGGGCTTAGATGAGAAACAGCCCCCAGCTTCGGGAGGTTCCGAGCCAGCCCCGCCGGAGGGTGGCTCCCGCTCTGACTCGAAGTAACGGTCTCCAGCTGCGCACCGCTGGCCAGAGGCACTCCTGTCAATTAGAGTTCATGGGAACCCCCGTCTGCCGATGACGCGCAGGCCTGTGGGTCTGGGGAACATGCCAAGCAGCTGTCTGCGGTTCCCATGATGCGGTGTTCTGAGGACACGTGGGCTGGAGCTCTTCTCAGGAAACTGAGGATGCCGCGGAGGCCGCGGTTTCGTTGTGCAAGTGCGAGGTAAGCAGAGACCTGTTCTGGCGTCAGCAAAAGCTGCCACTATTCCCCAGTCCCCCTTTGGACTGCAGCCCTGGCCAACTGCTCGGGAGGAGCCTGCCTCCCGGCCTCCCAGGGCTGCTGTTCTCCACTGCGCCTCCCTAGCACGCCACACCTGTCCAGGCCCCGCCGCAGCCAAGTCTCCCTCCAGCAGCGGCTCCGCCGCCCTTGGCAAGTCAGTTTTCTCCTATCAACCGGCAACATTCTAAGGCTCTCTGGCCTCACTTCCGTGATTTCTACCTCCCACCCAGGCAGGGAGAGCATTAAAAAGTCCCATAGGCACTGGTTGGGTTGACTGCGGGAGGGAGAAGTGGCGAGCAGGGGGCTTAAAGACCCTTCCAGGTGGGGCCTGGGTGCTCACGCCCAGTAGGGAAGGCAGCGCTGCGCCTCAGGGCCGTGGGGGAAGGACAGCGACAGCCTGGAATTGTGTGATCCCAGATTGGCAGAGCTGGGGAGGGCCTCAAAGAGCCTCCAGGGCTCATTTTCCAGAGAGGAAAACTGAGGCTCAAAGAGGGAAGTGAGGAGCTCTGCGTCCCACTGCTACTTACTGCAAGGCCAGGACTGGCGCCAGGCTCTGCGTCACCCAGCCCAGGCGGGTGAGGAAGCAAAGCAGCCCCAGTGCCAAGAGGAAGAGCCAGAGGTCTAAAGCTTAGGCCCAAATGCTCGCTCCTCAGGGCGCAGCAGGGGCTCCAGCAGCTTGGGCCTGGCCTGGGAGCTGGTCAGAAATGCAGACTCTCAGCCACCCCCCCCCCGCCCCATCTGCAGAATTAGTACCTGCATTTCAACAACATCCCCAGGCTGAAATGTCGTCCTCTGGGGACATGGGGGTAAGGCAGGCACAGCTCGGGTACACCTTCTACAGTGGGAACCTTCTGGAAGTGCTGTGGGCCACACACTGGAGGGCTTTGCTTGCGTCGCCCGTGCCTTGTGAGGCTCCCTCACTGTGGAGACAGGGGAGCCTGCACTGCGCCTGCCTCTCCCCCGGGGCGGCCCCGGGCGCGGGAGCGCAGAACGGCTACATGTGGGGGTGGGTGGGCGCCCGGCCTCAGCGGCAGTACTCGCGCTCGATGCTGGCCATCAGCTCCTCCTCCGAGTAGTCGTAGGAGATGGACGACTGCCTCTCCGGCCTCTTGTGACTGCTGCCCGGGGCTCTGCGGGCGGGAACAGGGATAGCGCCGTCAGGAGGCGGGTGGGGCCTTCGAACTCTCCCTTTTCCTGGCCACCACAGGGCCCCTAACAGGTCCATCCTGAAACCCAAACCAAAAACCTTTGCCCTGGGGACACCTTCTGACCCTGTCACCCAGCACATGGCTGCAATCAGGCCTCTGCGTCTTCTCTGGCTCCATCTCCCGCTACGCTGTCCGCCGAGCCTTGTCCTGGGTGGGAAGCCAGCCCCTGCGGTGTTTGAGAGGGACTCTGGGTGGTGAGACCCAGCTCTGCCACTCACCAGCTTGGCAACCTTGGGCAAGGTGTTGGGGCCTCTCAGCCTCCATTTTTTCCCTCAACAGTGGAGCTTTGTCCACGAGCTCATTCTGAGGCATAAGGAAGATAACGCGTGGGCAGCACGTGCCATGGAACCGGCACTCTCCCTCCCCTAATAAAGGGGAACTGGCAGCCCGACGGTCGTCTGCCCACTCACACCCGAGCCTGCACCCGCCGGGGCCTCGCAGGAGCTGCTGCCCCAGGAGAAGACCTCTTGCCCAGGGTCCTGGCCACTCTCGCCAGCATCCAGCATGGGTGAGATGGGACCTGGAACACAGTTCCTGTTCCGGCCGCCTGAGCTCCAGAGAGCGAGTCCGCCAGCCTGCCCCTGTCAGCCCACCCCCTTCTCCCAGACTCTCTGAACTTCATCTGGGTGGTGCTAACTGTGCCCCTGGACTTCCTGAGGTTGTGCTGGCATGTGTGGGACCTGGCCTTGCCCCCCCAGCACCCAGTGCAGGGTGTGACGCCTCAGCCAGGCTGCGTGCTACAACTAGAGGCTGCTGCCTTTGAAGGGTGTGCGGGTCTGCAGCTGCCAGGCTCTGGGAAAGGGGCCCACTGCCAGCATGGGGTGTCGCCCTCCCAGCCGCCAGCCAGAGACTCTTCTGTGCAAGGGAAAGAGCCCCGAGCTGCTCTGCCCCCTCCCAGCCAGACAGCTGGAGCAAGCTGCTCCCCACTTCCTGACCTGCTTCTCTACCTGTGAGCTGGGCTAGAGGGCTCCAAGGCCCATGTGGCTGCTGCAGGCGTGCTCCTGCTGTACAGACAGCAGGCTCCAGGACGCTCCCTGGCTCTCCCAGAAAGCAGGGCAAAAGCCGGGCCTGGGCACAGCCACTGAACTTTATCACCTGGGGGTGCAGTTCCCCGGGACTTCACAGGAAGGATGCACATCTAACAACAGGACTCCAGGCATCTGTGGTGTGAACACCTCCTGTGCCCCAGAAACGACAAGCGCCCATTGCACAGTGGGCTGCTGGGCACCGACCCCGCGCCAGTGCGCAGGGAACAGCGTGTGTTGTTGTTAACATACGCAGGGCTCCAGCACAGTGGAGCAGGTGCTCAATAACTGTTCCTTTTTGCCCTGGAGACACAGTGGGTAAAGCACACTCTTGGGGGGGCAAGGCAGATCTTGCTCTGGCTCTGACCTGCAGCAGCTGTGTGGCCTTGGACGAGTCATTTACCTGCCCTCAATCCTGTCGGTAAAAGACAACAGCTATACTACAAGGCTGACCTGCGGCTTACAAGAGGTGCTGCCTGCGGCGTGTCTAGCAGAGAGCAGGGTGCCCAGGAAGTACTGAACAGAAGTCACTGCCAACGCTGTCGGCAACTCCATGAGGTCCCAGCAGAGTGTCCGGTAGAGAGGAGAGGCCTGGCCACTGCCCTCCTTGCTCCTCCTGGCCCTCCTAGGCTCATCTCCATGAGCACTGCTGGGAAGGAAAAAAATGGGCAGGAGATGCCCCAAACACCCTGGGGGCAAAAAGGTCTTCTGGCCAAGCCTGGGGCTAAGCAGGAAGCCAGTCCTGCAATCCAGAGGCCACTTCTGGGCCAGAGACGGCCTACAGAAATAAAAGCCCTTTGGGGCTCACCCAGGCCAGCCCCACTTTCCTGAGATGTGAAAGCTGAACCCAGAATGAGAGGTGACTGCCCAAGGTCACGTAGTGACTCTCCTCCCTATTCCTTCCTCACTCAGGACTCGACACACCCTGGAGTTAGGACCCCGGGGAGACAGGGGCACAGTGCTGAGATTGCTTCCCCACTGCCATGCCAGGGAGGGGCCAGCCGAGCCCCGGTCACCGCATCCAGCCCAGAGCCTGAGTGCCTAGTGCCATACTCGGGGCAGCTCCCATAACATATACTAAATGCATGAGTGAATGAATGAAGTACCCAAGTGTGAGGGGCATCCTGGAGTATGCATGTGTAAAAATCAGAAGGAAAAGAAATAGTTAATTCATTCATGGTAGAATTTAATCCTAAATGCCTTGGGTTGATGAAAACTGTAGAGAAAATCAAACAACCACCTTGGCCTTGGCTGAAGGTGCAAGGGGCAGAGCTGAGTCACTGTCCTCATGGTGGTATCCTAACAGCGCGGCCACAGCGTTCTGCTGGAGAGCAATGGCCAGCCATTTCTGCACGACATTCAAGGCCCTCCCCACACTGCAAATCCTCCCTCTCCCAGTTCCCTTCCACAGACCCTCTGCTGAACCACCAGCCTGCGTGCAGATTCCTCGAAAGGTCACACTGTTCCCAGGACCTGAATGCCCCTTCCTCCTCCTCAGCGAACTCCTCTATGTCCTTCAAACCATCTTAAACGCTGGCTCCGGCCGGGCGCGGTGGCTCACGCCTGTAATCCTATAGCACTCTGGGAGGCCGAGGTGGGAGGATCCCTTGCGCTCAGGAGCTTGAGACCAGCCTGAGCAAGAGGGAGACCCTGTTTCTATTAAAAATAGAAAAATTAGCCGGGCACAGTGGCGTGTGCCTATAGTCCCAGCTACCTGGGAGGCTGAGGCAGGAGGATCGCTTGAGCCCAGGCACAGCACTCTAACCAGGGAAACAGAGCCGAGACTCTGTCTCAGAAAAAAACAAACAAACAAAAAAACGAAACAAAAATGCTGGCTCCTCCCACTCCTCCAGTGAGGAACTCCCTTGGAGCCTACCGCAGCATTTCCTGAGACTCTGCCCTCCAGGCAGGGGCTGAGCCCAGGCAGCTCAGCACAGGCTGCTGAGAAAAACAAATCTTGAACCAGAACTTCCAAACTCTTTCAGCTCCATGATCTTAACTGAGCCCCACAATCAGCCGCATCCCCACAATCTCGTGTCAGTTAGAAGTGAGCAAGCCATGGGATGATGGTCAGGGTCACAGTCATCCTGGGGCCACAGCTCTTCATGTTGCTGGGATGGGCTAGGACCAGGCCTGGGGAATCTCACGGGAGGAAAAGAGACAGCATCCTGGCTCCTACTTCCAAAGTTTTTTTTTTTTTTTTGAGACAGAGTCTCACTTTGTTGCCTGGGCTACAGTACCGTGGCGTCAGCCTAGCTCACAGCAACCTCAGACTCCTGGGCTCAAGTGATCCTCCTGCCTTAGCCTCCCTGGAAGCTGGGACTACAAGCATGCGCCACCTTACCCGGCTAAGTTTCTCTGTTTTTAGTTGTTTGGCTAATTTCTTCCTATTTATAGTAGAGACAGGGTCGCGCTCTTGCTCAGGCTGGTCTAGAACTCCTGAGCTCAAGCAATCCTCCCGCCTGGGCCTCCCAGAGTGCTAGGACTATAGGCGTGAGCCACTGAGCCCGGCCTCCAATGGGTTTTAAATGCGTTTTCCTGAGGACGCTGTAATGGAGCTACAGGTGGGCAGCTGCACCCTCGAGGCTGGGAACTCCTCAAGACCAAGGGCTGTGTCTTGTTCACAGCTGTAGCCACTGCACATGGCACAACGCTTGTTACTGAATATTTCTGAATGGGTTAGTGAGGGCGGGAAGAGGGAACAGGGAGGGTCAGAGATGCCCGGGTCTGATCCAGCTCATGACCTTTTTAGGAGGAAGGTCAAAGCTGGGAGACGACAAGGCTTTAGCAATCCCCTGTGGCTGGACCCTCCCTTGAAGGCCAGAGATTTGCATGTACAGAGAGAGCTGCCTCTGGAAGGTGGCGGGGGAAAGGGAGGAGGCTTTGCAGGTAGCTGGAGTCAACAGAAGGAACCTGTAGCTTCTGGAACAAGAGACGTGCTTCCCGTACTTACTCTGAGACACTGCTGCTCCCTGGGTGGTCTCCTGCGCTCCGTTCTGGGGATTCCTTGGGAAAAATGAAAGGAAGAGGCATCAAAAGCTTGTCAACAGTGTGGCCTGCCAGACCTCTGGCTTTGTGCGGACAGATGTCAGGCACCATTTTCAACCCAGGACCCATAAACCTCTGAGCTGGCAAGGCTGTCTCAGGCTGAGTTCCATCTGCTCATGTCACAGGCAAGAAAACTGAGGCTGCGGGAGGAGAGTGACTTAGAAAGCTCTCGCAAAGAGCAAGTGGCAGAGCCAGGGCCAGACTTCCTGCATCCAAGACTGCCACCTAGCACAAGGACACCCTGACTTCCATCTCCAGGGATGAGTGACCACTGTCACCTAGCATGAGGGCATCCTCACATCCATCTCTAGGAATCAGTGACCACTGCCACCAGCACAAGGACACCCTGACTCCCATCTCCAGGGATGGGGATCACTGCACCCGGCATGAGGGCGCCCTGACTCCCATTCCTAGCAAACATGTGACCCCAGCCCACTCTCAGCACTGCTCAGAAGCTGTTCCCTCTGCTCTGCAGCGCCTTCTCCTGGTACAGCACAGACTCTGTTCCCTCAGTCCACTCACTGCCCCGTGGCAGTACCACCCTGTGTCACTACTAGAGCGTTAGACAGGCCTTGATATCTGCTGGAGCAAGTCTTCCCACCTTTTTTCCTTTTCCAAGAGAGTCTTGGCAATTCTTTCTTGTTTGCACTTCCACCTACAGATGTTCCTCAATTTATAATGGGTTATGTCCCCATAAACCCACAGTAAAGTTGAAAAAATCATAAGTCAAATCATCGAAAGTCAGAGATGGTCTGTATATGTATTAGAATCATCTTGTTATATTTGGGCTGGGAGTGAACCTTAGGGATTTTGCTAGGGTTGTATTAAACTATAGACCATTTTAGGGGGAACTTGTATCTTTACAGTAAAAGTCGTTGAATTTATAAATAGAGAATTATCTATTCATTCAAGGCTTTTTTAATGTCTTTTTTTTGAGACAGGTTCTCACTATGTTGCCCAGGCTGGTCTCAAACTCCTAGTCTCAAGCGATCCTCCTGCCTATGCTCCCAAAGTGTTGGGATTACAGGTGTGAGCCACCGTGCCCGGCCTTTAATGTATTTTGAGAAGTTTTATCATTTTCCCTGTAGAGATACTACAGAGATCTCTTTTTAGACCAATTCCTAGATAGCTACTTGGGTTTTTTTTCCTTTTCAGATTGGGTTTTTTGTTTTGTTTTGAGACAGAGTCTCACTTTGTTGCTCAGGCTAGAGTGCCGTGGCGTTAGCCTAGCTCACAGCAACCTCAAACTCCTGGGCCCAAGCAATCCTTCTGCCTCAGCCTCCCGAGTAGCTGGGATTACAGGAATGTGCCACCATGCCCGGCTAATTTTTTCTATATATATTTAGTTGGCCAATGAATTTCTTTCTATTATTAGTAGAGACGGGGTCTCGCTCTTGCTCAGGCTGGTTTCGAACTCCTGACCTTGAGCGATCCACCCGCCTTGGCCTCCCAGAGTGCTAGGATTACAGGTGTGAGCCACCGTGCCCGGCCCAGATTGGGTTTTTTTTAACTGACAAATAATAATTATACATATTCATGGGGTACACAGTGACGGTTTGATACACATACCATATAGTGATCAGATCAGGGTAATTAGCATGTCCATCATCTCAAACACTTATCATTTCTTTGTGTTGGGAACATTCAATATCCTCCTTCTAGCTATTAGGAATGCTATATTATTGTTAGCTACAGCCATCCTACAGTGGTACAGAGCACTAGAACTCATTCCTGCTATCTAGTTTGATATTTTTAACGTGATTATCAATGTTATCCTTTTAAAATAAAATTTTATTTTTTGCCTGCTTGTGGCTTCAGAAATATGACTGAAATACATAAACGTATCTTGTGCTCAGCAGTCTTACTAACTCTCTTATTAATCCATTAATTCATTTTGGATTTTCTTAGTTCCCATTCACATGATCTGGTACTAACAACTATTGGTTTTTCCTTTTCCTTGTACATTTTCTCCGTAACCTGTCTGTGCTAGCTGGGACTTCAGGGTTACAGTGAAAAGTGATGATGACAGGTATTTTGTCTTATTCCTTTATTAAAAGGAAAAGTTTTGGCCGGGCGCAGTGGCTCACATGCCTGTAATCCTAGCACTCTGAGAGGCGGAGGCTAGAGGATCACTTGAGCTCAGGAGTTCGAGACCAGCCTGAGCAAGAGCGAGATGCCATCTCTACTAAAAATAGAAAAATTTATCTTTAACTTTCTTGAGTTAAAGATATTTAAGTCTTCAAAATGAAAGGACCCAATAAAAGCAAACTAAACGAATGAAAAACCACTCCACTCTAAAGATCGTGGTAAAATTTCAGAATATCAAGGTGCTATGGTCTGAACATGTACCCCCAAATGCATATGTTGAAACCTAATCAGCAATGCAATCATACTAAGAGGTGGGGTCTTTAGGAGGGGATTAGGGCACTCTTATAAGGAAGGCCCAAGGGAGCCTGTCTGCCCCTTCTGCCGAGTGAGGATGCAGCAAAAAGTTGCCATCCTTGAAACAAACTAGTCTCACCAGACACTCACCTGCTGGCACCTTGATCTTGGACCTCCCAGCCTCCAGAACATGAGCAATAAATTTCTGTTGTTTGTAAGTTTCCCAGTCTTAGGTATTTTACTACAGCAGCCTAAGATGCAAGGATAAAGGGAAAATCCTGCAAGTGTTCAGGAGGGAGGCGCAGGTGGTGACAGGCCACCTACAAGGCAGCATCATGTGTTCATCAGCGATCCTGGACACCACTGTTACAATGGCTTCAAAGGTGTAAGGGAAAGTAATTTTAAACTCAGACTTTAATTCTAAATAAACTGTTAATCAAGTTTTAGAACAAATGGAAGATATTTTCTGACATACAAAGACTCAGAGTTTATCTCCTATTATCCCTTCTGGGGAAAAATCTTTTAAAAAGATTTTTAAAAAACTCATAGAAGAAAGGGGCTTGATGAGCCTAATAAACGTAACTGAGACATGCAAAGGAGCAGAAACTTCCGGAAAGCATCCTGCCCATGTTTGAAGTTTCCAAGACACAAATTGAGTGATCAAGATAGTTGACTTGATTATCCAAAGAGCTCGTGTGTGAAAGAGGGAGCACATTCCTTCTGCCTGTGGCGGAGGCTCAGTGTGTACACACTGCCGGGAGGTGGACTTTGGCTCAACCCAGAGAACTGACAGTCAGAGCTGCCTGCCAGGGAGAGGCTGCCGAGTCCAGCGGGTTGTTCCTTCCAGGCAAAACACAGCCCCTAGAGTCATGCACTGCTACTTCTCATCACCACGGATGTTCAGCTGAGGAGACAAGGGAGTGACAGGGTGAGACGGTCACACTCAACTCTCCCACGCCTTTGAGGCCTTGCTGTACTCGGTCCAATGCTTGGGCGCCTCCCCGGAGCTCCCCCCTCTCCCAGCGTGGCCAGCTGCCCTCTGATGGGTTTGGCTTTACACCTTGACTTCTAGGGTTGCGCTCATCATGCTGTTTTGTAAATCTGCAAATCTGCATACTTACAGAGACTCCCCTGAAGGGAGGAGGGACCCCACCGCACCAAGCACAGGGCCTGCCTGTTGCAGAAACACTGAGCTACCTGCTGCCGCCCTTCAGAGAGGGTGGTGGGGCCAGGCGTGGTGGCTCACGCCTGTAATCCTAGCACTCTGGGAGGCCAAGGCGGGAGGATCGCTCCAGGTCAGGAGTTCGAAACCAGCCTGAGCAAGAGCGAGACCCCATATCTACTAAAAATAGAAATTAATTGGCCAACTAAAAATATATATAGAAAAAATTAGCCTGGCATGGTGGCGCATGCCTGTAGTCCCAGCTATTCGGGAGGCGGAGGCAGAAGGATGGCTTGAGCCCAGGAGTTTAAGGTTGCTGTGAGCTAGGTTGATGCCACGGCACTCTAGCCCAGGCAACAGAGTGAGACTCTGTATCAAAAAAAAAAAAAAAAAAGAGAGAGGGTGATGGGACCAGTGCCTCACGGGGCTTCGGATGCCTGGTGTAGGCACCTTCCTTTGCTCTGCTGGCTGCTAACTGGACGGCACCGCAGCCTCAGGGCGGCCTTGACGACGGACACCATCTTGTGCGTGAATCGTACCCCCAAATGCGGGGTACAGAAGGAAGGTCGTGCTCTTTCTTTTCAATTTTCCTGATGGCTCATTCTTGCCGTATCTGCTCAGCTTCTGCCTGCGTTTCTCTCTGTTCCTGCAGTTTGAATGTGGCCCTTTCTCTGGCCAGTTTGTTTAAGCCTTTAACTTGACTTTCTGTGTGGGGAACGCATCAGTCTCCCTCCGGGAACACACGGCTTGATGGCCTCGAGGAAGAGCTGGCACAAAAAGCAAAGACGCAGCAGCCCCTGGTGGCAGCTTCAGGCCTAATGCAGACACAAGCTCCTGCCACCATCCAGCGGGCTGCCGGCCACCTGCAGGTCAGACGCCTGGACGTGGGTAGTGCCTGGGCTGAGCTCAGGATGAGTGTGTGGCTGTATGTGTATGTGCATGCATTTGTGTGTGTGTACACGTGCGTGCACACGGCAGGGGTGTGTGTCATCCCTCGAGATTTCTAGGGAGGCTCTGGAAAAACCAAACCACAGCTGAACAAGAAGTAGAAAACACGAGAAGGAACCGAGTAAGAGAATATCTCAGTCTCCTGAACTCGTTTACAACCAGGTTTTAGTGAAAAGTAGTTTCAAAAGTTACTTTTTAGAAAATCCACTGCATATTTTGTTTACCAAAAGAGATTATATCCTGCTTCTTCTATTGAAAGAGTTCTCTCCTTAACTGTCAATTTTTATTTTATTTTATATATATTTTTGAGACAAGAGTCCCACTCTCTCATCCAGGCTAGAGTGCAGTGGCATCATCATAGCTCACTGCAACCTCAAACTCCTGGGCTCAAGCAATCCTCCTTCCTCAGCCTCCCAAGTAGCTGGGACTGTAGGCATGTGCCACCACACCCAGCTAATTTTGCTATTTTTAGTAGAGATGGGGGTCTCATTCTTGCTCAGGCTACTCTCAAACTCCTGAGCTCAAGCAATCCTCCCGCCTTGGCCTCCCAGAGTGCTAGGATTACAGGTGTGAGCCACCGCACCCAGCCAACTCTAAATTTTTAACAGCTTCGTATACACACACACACGTATTCGTAGCAACTGTGTTGATAACTGACAGAACTACAGATGTTTAAAGAATACAATTTGGTAAGTTTTGACATATATTCATATGTACGTATATACATACACATACATACCCATTAAACCTCTGTTACAAGCAAGACAGTAAACAAATCCATCACCCCAAGCTTTCCGATGCCCCTCTGGAGAGCCTCCCTCCTTCCCCGCCCCCATCACTGCTCCGCCACCACTGACGACTGCTCTGTCACCACAGACTGGGGCGTCCTGTCTAGAGACCGGATAAATGGAACCGCACAGCCCCGCACCCTTTCGCATCTGGCTTCTTTCACTGCGCACGGGGCTTCTGGGATCCACCCTTGTTACGGTTATCAATAATAGTCCCATCCCTTTTATTCCATTGTATAGACAGACTTCCTCCCTTCCGCTTTAAGAATTATCCCTCTTTTTTTGTTGTTGTTTGAGAGGCGATCACAAGTTTATTTTAGATGTGTTGTGTCTGACATGCTTGCAGAGCTGGCACACAGGAGAAAGAGGCCGGTGACACCAATTTGGGAGCTGCTGACACCATGGAGTATATGAGGTCCACCTGGGAGAGAGAATCATCCTTCTCTGAAGCCCAGGTTGGTTTGTTTGGTTTTTCTACGTTTTATGATGGAAACTTGAACGCGTACTGTAGGGAGAATCGTGTCACGGATCTCCTGCGACCCAATCTCCCGGTACTTGCGGTCAGCTGCGCCGTTCACCGCCAGAGGGCACTGCTCTCCCGGCACAGCGGCCAGGGGCCGCGGCCTCTTGGGAAGTTCCACTTAAGAGCTTCTGGGGCAGCACAAACTGGGAGGCGCAGGTGGTCTCCCAGGGACAGCTGTTTTGCGTTGCTAAAATGACAAGGACCTGTTCCAACAGAGGCTCTGCAGAAATACCCCCTGGCTGTGAGACTGCCAGTCTGGGGCCCTCTCCCCTGGCCAAGGCCTAGGCAGACGTTTCCAAAGCCACAGAGGAAGAAGGCAAGGGAGAGAGAGACAGCCACAGAAGGTGGGATTGGAAGAAAACAGCAACAGTAGCATTTATGTGGAGTTTTAGCACCTCGTGAAGCACATTCACATGCATTTTCACATAATTCCTCTAAACCTCCAGGAGCAAACATTCCCTGAGCACTTGTCCACGCTGGCATGGGATGGGCTGCGGTCACTTTGATACAAACTCCAATCTCCCACTGGCCAACCTGGTGTGAGGTGACAGTCACGTCCTTGTACTCGGTTTGAACCCTAGTACTGCCGAGGGAACTTGGACAATCGCCTTGCTGGGCCTCGGATGCAAATAAGAAGGTGGGACTGAACCATCTCTAAGGTCCCTTCTGCTCCAGTCATCCTGGACTCTAACAATGTAAAGAAACTAAAAGCATCCTGGGCATTTGCCATCAGGAGGCAGAGTTCAGTGGGAACCTGAATAGGTGGCCTTGGGCTGGGGCGGCCTTCCTTGCTGGGTAATGGGCTCACAGCATTTAGGGACAGAAGGGCCTCTCTTCTGCTCTAACCACTGCTCTGACCCTCCTCCCCAGAGTGTAGTTAGGGTCTGCCCCAGCCCTGCGGGAACTCAAAGCTTCTAGGCTAAGAGTTCTTTGTCAGCATCTCTCGAGGGAGTGCGTGCTCTGGCACCGTCCGGTCCAGGTTGTTTCTGCATGTTGTTTCCTCTTTATAGAGTGAACCATTCTTTGTCAACTGCTGGACAACTCTACTGATCCTTTAGAACCAACTCAGACTTCAGATCCCCCTGGAAGACTTCTGTCTCAGATGGGATCACTCAACTCCTCTGAGCACATATACTATTTGGTGCATACCTCTGTGCGCAGGCGTAGAATTACAAATGCTCAGTTACACAGCCCTTCCCAGCACGTGCTTTACTCTTCCTTGTCTCCTAGATTGATCGAAACACTTACTGCCATGGCTGGGCACCGTGGCTCACGCCGGTAATCCTAACACTCTGGGAGGTCAAGGCAGGCGGATTGTTTGAGCTCAGGAGTTCGAGACCAGCCTGAGCAAAAGCAAGACCCCATCTCTACTAAAAAAATAGAAGTTAACTGGACAACTAAAAATATATAGGAAAAATTAGCCGGGCATGGTGGCACATGCCTATAATCCTAGCACTCTGGGAGGCCGATGCGGGAGGATCGCTTGAGCTCAGGAGTTCAAGACTAGCCTGAGCAAGAGCAAAATCCTGCCTCTCCTTCTTACAAAAATTAAAAATAAATAAATTCGTGTTCTTTGCTATAGACCTGATGCAGACAAATAGTGACTTTTTTTTTTGGCTGCAAGTCCATTATATTAATATTATCTATTCACCTTTAAATCCCTCTGGTGGAGCTGATTTTCAGCTAGATGCTCATTTTGATGGCTTTGTTTTCACCTGCACATTCCACAGGAGCTGTAAACCAGGATTACAGTAAAGTCCCAGCTGGTGGTAACAAACAAGAAAGAATTATCCTGATCCTCCTTGGCTAGAGCAAAATGGAATCTTTGCAAAAACAACAGACAACTGAGTCATTCAGCCTGAAGAGACGATATGATTGCCCTAGACTTTCTTGCAAAGAACAGGCTATATTCCCAACAACAGAAAAAGTCGCAGATAATGTGCTTCCCTAGATCTTGGGTGACCAGGTTTATTAGGCACAGGGAGAAAAAAGTCTGAATTACCACCTGGTAGTAAATATACTAAATTCATGTCTACTGGATTAAACCGAAATTTCTTGAAGAGTGGTGGGAGGTGGCCTCCCACCCTCAAATTTCCCTAGGGCATCTAACTCTCAAAATGTTCTCTTATCCAGCCCATTCATGGTTATTCCATATCCTAGCAGAGCCCTCCTTATGACCATCTGCTACCACTGTGCTGTAAAAAGGACCTTCCTGCAATAGCTGACTATCCTTGTAGCTCCTTGCTTCCCGTTCCCCATGAACTCGAGCCCTCCAGGGCCTCCTCCCGCCACTCTCTGACCCACCTCTGACCAAGGGCCTTGGCACTCTCTGACCCACCTCCAAGTGGCTAAATTCAGTGGCCAGCCCTCAGGCTTCATCATATCATCCTGCCAACAGCATTTCCAATGGCTGATCATTCCCTCCTTCCTCAGACCCTTTCCTTCCTTGGCTTCCAGACGCCACATTCTCTCCCTTTGCTGGTCATTCCTTCCCTTTAGGATGTCCTTTGGGATGTCCCTCATGTCCTCAACCTTTAAACACCACAGTGCTCAATCCCTGGCCTCTTCCCACATTGTCATGTACATGAAGCCCCAGAACAGTGTCCGGCACACAGTGCTTTGTAAGTGCTGTCACTGCTGTCATTGGGATCTGATCTAATCTCATGGGTCTAAATTCCCTGATATTACAATGGCCCTCAAGTCAACTACAAGTCTGACCTCTCCCCTGAATGCCAAATTCTTACACAGATCTATTCACTTGACATCTTTGTTTGGATTTCTGATAGGCATCTCAAATTTAACATATTCAAAACCAAATTCCTGGTTAATGACACCCAGACCTGCCTCTCCCTTGTTTCCTGTGTCCTTGACTGCAATCACCTCCATCCAGCTGCTCCAGCCAGAACTCCCAGGCACCTCTGACTGCTTTTCTCACACATCCCAGAGCCACCCACCAGTAAATCCACAGTCCACACAGTCCTCACCTCTCCTCGACCCTGGTCCAAACCACTCCCACTTCTCACTTGGCTGATTGCAAAAGCTGCCACCCCAGAGTGACTCCCAGCTTTTGTCCTGAGCCTGTCACCCCACCCTCTCTTTCTTCAACACGGCAGTCAGGGTGAGGCTTACACGTCAATCAGACTGTATCATCACCGGCTGTGGTGTGTTCTGAACCCTCCAGCAGCTTCCAGCTCATTAACATAGAAGCCAAAGGGGTCCCGGCCCCTCTCACCTGCACAGCACCCCTTTGCTCTCGCTCCAGCCCCGGCCCAGCTCCCTGCTCTGCGCACACACCCCACGGCCGCCCAGCCCAGGGCCCTGTCTTCTGATCGCTCTTTCTCAGAAGCACGGTGGCCCCTGGCCTGCCATGCAGCTTTGCCCAAATGCCCCCCCAGTAATACCCCCCTGCCCGCCCTGTTTGATATGACAGCCCCATGCCCCCAAGGCTGCCCTCCCATCCCCTTGCTGCTTCATTTTTCTTTGTGTTTTATTTTGTCTGCTGTTGGACTTACATGACCAGTCTGTAAGGACATGTTTTGTCTGTTTGGTTTGCTGATGTAACCAGCACCTAGGAGAGTACCTGGTACATATAAGTGCTCAGAAAATACATGTGCATCGAATGAACCCACAGTAGACAATACATTTTCCTATTTAATAGGCCACGGATTGGCAGAGATACTGCTGCATTTTTTAAAAAATACAGTTTGATTAAATAACTTAATAAAATACAAATGCAAATCCTTAGCTTCTCTCACATAATTTTCCCACCTTAAATATTTTGCCCATTTCAAGTATCCCACTAAAATACTCTTGGTTTTAAAGTTTCATTGACTTTGGGAAAGGAATTCTGCCTCAGGCACCTTACTCTATGTAGAGACAAAGTTGAAAATTAATCCACGACAGTAAAAAGAGATGGAAAAGGTTTACAGAATTAAGATACATGCATCTGATGGAGTATTTTACATTCATTAAATAATTAAGAATAGGAATGTGAAAAACTGTTTATGAGACAGTTTAAGTAGAAAAATTCAAAATGGAATGTTATAATTTCAACAATATCAACATTTGTGATAGATATAAATTTGAAAAACAACAAGAGAAAACAGCTGATAGGTTAGAGAAAGTATATTGGGAGACATTTTAATTGTCAATGATACAATATTGCCTTTGCCTTTAAATTTTTGTTAAGATTCTCAGCATTGGCAAAAACAAAACCAAAAAACTCAACCTGGAAATTGCCTAAATATCTCATAATAAGGGCTTAATTAAATAACAGTACTCCATTTCGTAGGCATATTATGAGGATATCATAATGGAAGAAACTCTTATGTTAAAAAAAGGATGCTAGGTTATAAATATTATACATACGCTATGATCTTACTGACATAAAAGATATGTACAGAGAGACAGAATTGGAATACATCAAAATATTACCAATAATGTCTGTGGAGCATAAACTATGAGTCATTTTTATTTCCTTTTTAAATATATTTCTGTTCTCCAATTTTGCTACAATAAGCATTTATTCCTTTACAATTGTAAAGGTAAGACAGGGCTCATCTTTTGACTTTAAATCCTCTTGTTAATAAGATCACTTTCATTTTTTATTGCAGAGAACAACCAGGAACAAGTTTTTTCTCATGTGCCTGTATATTACCTATTCTAATTTTTTTTTTTTTTTTTTTTTTTGGAGACAGAGTCTCACTCTGCTGCCCGGGCTAGAGTGCCATGGTGTCAGCCTAACTCACAGCAACCTCAAACTCCTGGGTTCAAGCGATCCTTCTGCCTCAGCCTCCCCAGTAGCTGGGACTACAGGCATGCACCACCATGCCCAGCTAATTTTTTTCTATGTATTTTTAGTTGGCCAATTAATTTCTTTCTATTTTTAGTAGAGACGGGGGTCTCACTCTTGCTCAGGCTAGTTTCGAACTCCTGACCTTGAGTGATCCACCCACCTCCGCCTCCCAGAGTGCTGGGATTACAGGTGTGAGCCACCACGCCCGGCCCCAGCCTAATTTTTAAAATAAACATTTAAAAGTAAGCACAACCTTTGCTGTACAAAAGCAATCTTCAAGATTTGTAATATGTCTTGTAGTAAGCAGGGCAGCAGTTAAAGTCTCCTAGACCCACGGGAGCACAAGAGGAAACTGGGGAGAAGTTATTATCCCTCCTGATGGCAAACTCACTTAATTAAAATTCTAGCTCAACACAGAGCACAGGGCAGAGAGTTTACTGTCAGAAAGACTTGGGTCTGCTCCTTACATGGCAGCCAGCCAAGTTAACCAACCTCCCTGGGTCTGCGTCCTCTCCTTTGTGAATGGAGTTGGGGAGGAGATACCAATTCTGCTAAGTAACACAATATATATAAAGAGCCAGCTCTTAGAATATCCTTAAAGGTTAGTAGCTATTTGCGGGATGCCTTTTCCACATCTGGAAGAATTTCTGAGTGATTATAAGTGAACTTGCAAAGCCCTCTGTTTAATAAGAATCAAAGCTGGTGCAGAAGGAGGAATGGACCTCCCTCTCTCCTTTCCGCCTCCCTCTCCCTCTCCCTTCCTCCTCCATCGCTCCTTTCCCCTCCCTCCTCCGTGTCTTCCTCCCTCCCCTCCTCCCCTCTCTGCCTCCCTTCCCTCACCCTCGTCTCTCTCCCTGCAACCAGTCTCATGAAAATGCTCAGGTAAAACGGATGCAGTTTAGGGATACAGTACAGAAAGTAAATAATTGTAAACCTGCACAACTTTTAGTAAACATGGTATGGCCCCTAAGCACATAAGCATATGCATAAGCAGGCTGGTGGGGGAACATTCAACTGGTATTACTGGGCAAGAAGGGTGGTAGCAGACAAAATAAAAGTTCTTGATAAATTTGCTCGGGGTAAAAGTGGCAAAATTACTAAACATGAGGGATTAATGAATTTTTAAAAATTATGCAGGAAAGATCAATGGGGAAGTTGTTGTTGTAAGTAGAATGGTTGCAAGTGTCGGATCTGCCTTTCGACTTGAACATGTGGAGGAAAATGGAAAAGATGTGGACCATGCTGGGATGTCTAGGTAGGGCTGGAGCCTGGCAGACCTGGGTACAAATTCTGACTCCCCCGAGTATCGGCTGTGTGACCGGGTAAGTTATTAATCTCTCTGGGCTGAAATGGCCTCATCTGTAAAACAGAGAAAGCGATATTCACCTCAAAAGGCTACCAGAAGGGAAAGCAGCAAGATAATATATATGAAATACCCTGAATACAGTCTATAACACAAAATAGGTGCCCAACAAATTCATTTCTCCCTTTCCCTTTGTTAGTATACATATTGTCTGCAACAAAGCTAAATTATTTTCACACGCATGTCTCCAGTGAACATGTACTCAAACTTAAAACTGCACAAAGGGAAAAACTGTTTCTAGCTGATTTGCATTATGGAACTTGGTTGGAAAATAGGAATATCATTGATGTTCTCTTTATTTGGTGAACTGTCTCAATTGCTGTATTTTAGTGCATGTCAACACAGACACAGACACACACAGATTGTCACACATTTACCAGTGGCCTTGAGCTAATCCCATTTTTCCCATGCGATCCTAAATTTCCAGGTTATGGGGATTTGTAATGTAATCCCACTGGAGAGGACAACCTTATCCTTTACGTTTGTATTTTACATCAAATCTGTTCATCATTTTTCCTAAGCTTATGACCCAGAGTGAAAATCCTGTTACTCAGTGTTTCATTACAAAGTTTTATGGTTCACATACAAAAAAGTTTAACTGAAAGCCGCTTCTGCCAAAATGTATGAGAAAATTTATCTCGATTTGGGGCATGTATACCACGATAGCTAAAAAACTCCATGGTTAGAGAGTTTTAAAAATTCTTCATTTAACTGCTTCTTAAAGATTAATTTTAAGGTAGGCATGGTGGCACATACCTGTAGTTTCAGCTACTTGGGAGGCTGAAGTGAGAGGATCATTTGAGTCCAGGAGTTCAAGACCAGCTTGGGCAACATAGTAAAACCCCCATCTCAAAAAAAAAATTAATTAAAAAAATTACCAGTTTTAGCAGAATATGGCAACACTTCATTCTTATCCAGCAACCTTAACTATGTCAGGGAAACAGTCAAGAATTTAAAAATAAGAGAAAAAGAACATTTGAGCCACTACAATAATTGCCACAAAGCTCGTTCACAAAATGATGATTCTCCAGGCCAAAGGAGAAGCTCCCCTGGGACTTGACTCAGAGGTTCTGGCCTGTGAAACACAGTGCTGCCCCCACAGTGCTCACGTGATTCCCAAACTGAAGTCGGCTCAGAAGGGCGTCTATCAGGGCAGCGGGGGACTGGGGAATCAAGAAAAGGTGGGCTGGTTGCATGTAGGCTGACAATAGTAAAAAGTGACAGTTGCATGACTGAGGAAGAACCAAGAACAGAAAAGCAATGACAAGCAAACATCACAGCTGTCAGGGGCCATCTGGATAAGGGTGCGGGGGTGAGACTGTCTGGGTTCTCATCTCTGCTCTGCCGTGAGTGTGGGGCTTTGGACAAATTGCACAGCCTCTCTGTGCGGGTTTCCTTGCTCTCATCTGTAAAAAGGGACAGTAATAATGGCAAAGACGAAAAGAGTTAATACATGTCTGAGACCCAAGTGCTCATTAAGATGCCAGCTACATTTATTTCTTGAAAGTAGTCAAGTGTAATACATAATATTCAGAATGATGATTCAGGCATATACATAATCAATCTCTAAGACATTCAAATCAACAGTGGTTAAAATTTTTAAATGTAGATACTTAAAAGAATTATTTTCACTCAAATTTGATGTTCTCTTATGAAGAATACATCTCTCCCCTCAAATGCTAGATAGTTATGAACCTAAGGAAGGTTTTCTTCCTTCCTTCCAAGAGAAACTATTAATAAAAATAGTGTTATTATGCCCCCAATCAAGCAGCCTTTTCTCTGTTCTTGGGAACATTCTTTCCAACATTTTAAAGAAAGGCCAGCTTCTACATATGAGTTTCAATACTGACTCATCAGTCTCCCAACTCTTTCCTAGCTCAATGGTGTCTTGTTAACTCAGAGTCTCGTAAAATGTGCAACTGCAGAGAGAATCAATGAAGGGATATAATCGGTAAAGATAAAAGCATAAATCAAGGGCACAGGCAGTAGCTTTAGAGCCAGTAAATTATGAGGCCTCCACCTTTTGACTTTGTCTCCCCAGGCCTGAAAATAATGAATTGGGCCCAAGAGCTCCCCTACAGCTCTAATAATCTATGAGTCTAGGATTCATTCCTTTATTCAAGAAACATTCCTGGCGCAGAGGATAAATACAACCCACACTCAAAAGGGAAACCACAGCTGGCTGATCTCACCTCCGCAACACCCTGACTCCATCTCCTCTGCAAGCCCCTCACTGCTGCTCCTTCGGTTCAGGACCTCACCACCTGGATACTGGAGTAGCCCCAGGTGATCGTGGCACCTCTCGTCTTACTCTGCCCAGTTCATCCTCCCCACAGCTGTTCGTGTGATCTTCCTAAAACACAAAGGGTACGAAGGGTCTTACCCTTCAAAGATACCCACGGCTTTCATAGTAAAGTGCAAGCTTCCTGACGTGGACTGCTCCTACCGTGACACACCCATGGCATGGCATACACTCTTTTTTTTTTTTTTTTAGACAGAGTCTCACTCTGCTGCCCGGGCTAGAGTGAGTGCCCTGGCGTCAGCCTAGCTCACAGCAACCTCAAACTCCTCCCAGAGTGCTAGGATTACAGTCGTGAGCCACCTCACCCGGCCCATACACTCTTAAGATCTCTTTAACCCATGCTCTCTGCACCAGCCGCCTGGCCACCATCGCCTTTGCCTATGAGGTTCTCTCTGCACAGAATTCTTCCTCTCTTGTTCACCTGGTGAATGTCCATGGACTCTTCTGGATTCAGGTCAACTGTGGCCCTCCTGAAATGCCCACCTGCCTCTCCCAGGATTAGCTGCACCTCCCGTGGGCCCTTTACATGGTCCTCTTGCCACACTGCACTCTGTCTGCAGGTCTTTCTCCCCTGTCAGGCCGCAGGTGGCTTCAGGCCAAGGCTGTGTGCCACATCTACCTGCATCTCTAGCCCCGGAGTTGCTCAAACAGTAGTTGGGAAATGACTGAAAGAATGAGCAGTCACCTTGACATTCTGCAGATCAGAGGGAAAACATCCAGGCTTGCCTCTCATTTTCACCTCTGAGTTTCCAAAGCATTTGAAAATGAACAGTAGAAGTAATTGCCTCCTTGCTGTGACAGAATTTTCCCAAAATCTCTCAACTGTTTGTCCATTCTTAGTGTTATATAACTGCATGCTGATGTAGTCTTAAAGGAATCTTGTTATATAATTCAGTCCTACTTACCGCAGCTCACTTTTCCTTTTCAAAAACCACGGGAAGAGTAGCAGGGAATAGGGGGCAGGAGGGAGAGAGCTCCGTGCACTTCGGGATTGGGCTGTCCCACTCCCCACCCTCCCTCGGGCCTTTTCAGGATCCCAGCGCCTGGTGACGCCCAGGAAGGCACTTCCCTCCCGCAGTTGTTTAGGACTGGGGACTCAGGGAGGAGGACGCTGCCTCTGGCAACCCCCTCCAGCCCAGGAGCTGACTTTAAGGATCTTGTTCATTCAGCTGTGCTGGAGCAAAGGCTATTTGTTGCCAAGCCTGAGTGCTCGTTTTTATTGTTTTTTAGAACAGTAGGTCTGTTATTACAAGTGTTCTGGAAGACAGAGAAAGGAAGCTCAAAAGAGATTCCACAGCATCTTAAAAATAGCCAGTAATATGAGAATTGTCTGAAAAGCAAGGCAAAGGTCCGGATGCGTCGGACGCAGCAGGGCGTTCTGAACCACTGTTTGGCTGTCGGTCCCACCCACTTAGCACCCTGCTCCACCAGTGTCCCCGGAAAGGGCCAAGGCCAGGGACTTGAGGAAAAGCCAGCACCACTGGCCAGCTCACACCTGGGCTGCAGGATGCTGCACTCCGAGCGTGGGCACGCGGGTCCAAAAGGGAAAGAAAGGTGAGCTCTGGCCGAGAAGAAAGGCCCGAGATGCGTTTCTGCCCAGGGACGTCTGTCCCCCTGCCCTTTAAGGCTACTCCTAGCACCCCAAAACTGGAGACAGACCTGCACCCAGAGGAGGCAGGCTGAGAGAAATCGAGTGGGTGTTGGGGAAAGTGAGGCCGTGTGATTCAGCAAGAGTCCTCAGAGGGACTCAGAGACCGTGGGGACACGCGAGTCAGCGAGAGCGGCGCGGGCCGGGGGAGGCTGCGCGGGACGCGGGGGCGGCAGGGCCCGGGTGGGAAGAGGACACGCGCGGCGCGGCGGGACAGGCCGGCGGGGCGCCGCGGCCAGGAGCACGCGCGGCCCGAGCGACCAGGGCACGGGGCGCGGTCCGCGGGTGGGGGTCCTGCGCCGCCCTCCGGGGCGCCCGGCCGACTCCACACTCACCGCGCTCCCGGCGCCCGCGGCGGAGCGACCTCGGGGCCGGGCTGGGCCGCTCGGGGTCGGCTCCCTCGGGCCCCAGGCCTCCGACTCAGCCAGCAGCTCGTCCAGCAGGCGCAAGGTCTCTTCCCTGCCGTCGGGGGGCGCCGCGGGGCCAGGGTCGGGACCGGCCGCCTCCTGGGTCGCCACGGCGGCTGCCCCCGGGGCCTCGACCGGCGCCGCCGCAGTCGCCGACACACGCGTCTCGGTCCCGCCCTCCGGGGCTGCGGCGCAGGGACCCGCTGGGCGGCTCTCGGGGCCGCGCCGCCGCCTCAGGGCCCGGCCGCTCCGGCTGCTGCCGCTGCCCATGGCGCGCCCGTCGCCGCGGAGGCCCGGGCCGGGGGCGCGGCCTAGAGGCGGAGGCGCTGCCCGGGGCGGGGAGCTGGGGGCGCGGCCCGGCGGGGTGATGCCGGGGGTGATGCTGGGGTGGGGGGCCGAGTTCTAGGGAAGCGGGCGTGGCCGGGGACCGGAGCACTGGGGTGAGGGCACGACCCGAGCGCTGGGGCGCCAACCTGGCCCTGGGGAGAGGCGAGGGCGATGCCTCCGGGCGAAGAGGGCACTGGGGCGCGCGCGCCCCCCTCCTAAGTCTCCGTCTCCCCGCCTCCTTACCGCCGCCCCGCTCTGGCTCCCACCCTCCCGTCGACCCTGTCCCCGCAGCCTGGAGTAACTGAAAGCACTCGGGCGACCCTGGCCGGCCGGGTTTTGTTCATTTGTGGAAACGCTCCCCGGGGCACACAATAGCCAACAGACCTGTGCGAGGCGTTGGGGAGAGCCTGGAGGTGACGTCCTAGACTGGCCCTAGACCGACCAGTTACTTCACTTCTCCCAGCCTCAGTGCCCTCAAATGTTAAATTGGAGAGGGGCCGGGTTGGTAGAAATACCTTCGAGGGGCTGAGTAAGATGAATGCGCAGGGCCTCGCACCTCCCTGCCCTCCCGCCTTTAAATGTCTGCCCCACCAAAACACATATACAGGCAGGACGGGAGGGGAGGGGGCCATCCTCGCGGAGCGACGGTCCCCTCCAGCTTTCCCTTCCCTCCCTTGCCCCATCTGAGATCCCATGTGCGAATGCTGAATCTCATCCAAACCCCAAAATAGGAATTACTTTTGGAGAAAGAAATTTTTAAATGAGGAAAAGAGGGAAAGCAGCTCCCCGGCCCTCGCCCCAAGGAAAAAAGCAAAAGGAAATACCAGTAGGTATTGGTCTAAGTCTAGCTTTTGGTCATTGGATACTGTTTAAAACAACAACAACTACGCTCTTATTTTTTAAGTGAACTCACCTCAGACCAGGAGTAGTCAACACTTCAAAGCTGTTTGATTCAAACTCAGGGGTCCTGACTGCTGGTGGTTCCCATGTTTTACTTAGACCTGATTTCCTCCTTCCCTTCCCCACTTCCTCTAAAATCCAACCTTGCCAAAGCAGGGCAGTTCAAATATCCTGGGTTTAACTCACCTATCTTGACTCCACATTAATCAGATCCTGACTGGATTGTAGAGTAATTGTGAAAATGGAATTTTGACTAAACTTTCCTAACCTTAGACTTGAAATATTGCTACTTTATCACTTCAGGAGTAGGTATTAAAAACTTTATGCCCAAGAAAATGGAATAAACATGGGACTCAGATCCATATCCATTTATCTTTATTACAAAGAGAACAAGAAAGCATTTTTTACCACCCCACCCCCTTTTTTTCCTGCATCCCACTTACCAAGTGACCCCACACCTTTCTGATGTACTGTCTTAACCATCCAAATGTAGGACATGGGGCCAAACACATTAGATGTCATTTGGGTGTTCTAAATCCACAGATGTATCTAGTTTGGAAGCTACTGATGTAAGTTTTCTCTTTAAGAAAACAAATATCATCTTGAAACTCTTTAAGCCTGAAAAAAGATTCAGAGGGAAAAGAAATTTTTCTTGAACTAAGTTCAACTCAGTTTAATCATTTAAAGGAAAACATGTTTTACTTTTGGCTAAGCAGAGTCTAGTCATGTGACTCATAGTTTAAATATATCCACAGCTCCCTGTGTTCACCTCCCAGGGCAGCCGATTTTTTCTGGCCACTCTTAATTCCAATCCTGTTTCCCCAGGCTTGTCTAGTTAGCTCTGCTTCAGTGGAAATACTGCCAAAGCCTGTGTGCTTTCCACTCTGAGAGTACATTTAAAATTGACTGCATTTGTAGACCTGGCTTCCATCAGATATGCTATGAACCCAGATTGATTTTATTAGAAACTTCCCATAATATTGAAACAAACAACCTAAGCTTTTCCCACATGACTAATGCCCCTAAGATCATCTCTAGAAATAAACAAGAATCTTTGTCTCAAGGAGTTAGTAAAATCTCAGGAATACTGGAGAACTGAAAATGGGGTCTGATCCTTATTTAGGAAACATCCTGGCGGCCACATCTCTGGGCAATGACGGTGGTGGTAGGTGCTGGTGATGGTGCATGGACCATAAAGCCCCGCTTGGGAGCCGTCTACTTGACTCTTGGAAAGTAAGAAGTTCTCAACTGTGGAAGAGAACTGCAGTTAATGATACTTTCAGGAGGATACAGGTCCCTGACGATGTTTTCCTTGGCAACAGAACTAATCTGGCACCTGGAGATGAAGCTGGTTCATGTTCACCGTAGCCTGTGGTCCAGTCCTCATAACAATGGGCTGTCAAACCCACCCACGTTGTTTCAAAGCCCCACTCAAGTGCCCCTTCTTTAGGCCCCTGAGGTCTGTTCTCTCTGCTCAGATCCTCGATAGTTTTCCACCATTCATGACACACCACAAGCCATTATATAAGAGATGTGTTATGTAGGTACCAGTTATTATGAATATACAGAAAGATAGTATTTACATTCAGGTGACAAATGACTGCAGTCCCCAGCTCTCGGGCCTGGGCCCAGTACTAGCCTGTGGCCTGTTAGAAACCAGGCTGTGGCATCACTGCCTGAGTTCCCCCCTCCACCCCGCACCCTTTACCCCCATCCCCCATCTGTGGAAAAATTGTCTTCCATGAAACTTAGGAACCAGGCCGCACAGCAGGAGGTGAGTGGTGGGCCAGCCAGCGAAGCTTCATCTGTATTTACAGCTGCTCCCCATGGCTCGCATCCCCACCTGAGCCCCACCTTCCCACCCCCTGCCCAATCTCCCATCCATGGAAAAACCATCTTCCATGAAACTGGTCCCTGGTGCCAAAAAGGTTGGGGACCGCTGACAAATGAGATAGCATTTGAAACATAAGCAAGCCATGTTTCTATTTTTAATGCTTAATCAGTAACTTGAGAGAGCCACAGTGCTATCAGTGCTGGTATGTTTGGAGTACAATATCCCATACAATTGCTATTATCTTTTTCAAAAGTGTCCAAGCTTTTGCATTTGGTTTCATGATTTCACCATTGAGAGGGAAAAAGAATTGAGTAACGGAAAATCACCACTATTCATTAAGGACAATTAATGAATTACAGAACTCTGTTACAGTATTTACTCAGAAATAAGATATCTTAGGTCCTCAGAGTTGGCATGTCTAGATTATGGCTGGTTTGGCCCATTCTGTAACATTGTAAAAAATTCTGACCTTGTGCAGTAAAACAAGAATGTCCTGTACCCTCTTCCCTTCCCATTTAAGCAAAGGATGGGAACTGGAATTTGTGATGCAGACTTTCTGATACTTGACCAGTTCTTGTTGCTTCAAGAAACATCTAAGGGCTTTTGGTTCAAAACAGCAGATCAGGCACCCAGTTGGCTTCTCTTGTTATTTGAGACCTCATTGGAATTAAGATGAAAGAAAAAGGGATAGAGGAGGAGTTGTAAGGGGAGGGAAAATCACAAATGAGAGATTTCAACAGGTTTCTGGAAGATGGAAAGCTGATAGCAGAAAGTTGGCAGATGAAACAGGCAGAGACACTGCAATTCACAATGTGATGTTGGCGCTGGAGAGGAAGCGGGGCAGGCCTGCTGCCGGATGAGGTCACAGGTATGAAAGGAGGTGGGAGCAAGGAGTGGACAGCCAGTCCCGGGGATTGACTGTAGGTCTTTATGTGGGACAAGGGCATCATCCCCCACCCCACCATCCCTGCTCATGTTTAAGAAAAAAGGCCCAGGAGCTGATGTGGTTTTACTCTGCTGCTGTGTACATAAGACTGTTTTCCTACTGGGCTCTACCCGGAGTAGGAATTTGACGGTCTGTGCGGGGTGGGATGGCTGGGGCTTCCCCTGGGCAGGCTTGGATCAGTTGAGAGGGCAGGAAGCTGGCTACCCTATCCCTGGGCTACTTGAGGGTCAGGCGCCCACCCTTGGCCCTCCGAATAGGATAAGGCATTGCGTGGAAGGGCTGTTCCTTCTCCAGGAGCTGTGGACACAGCAACAGAAATGTCTCTGGAGAGGGCAGGCACCGTGACTGTCCGTGCAGTACGCACAGTTGCTGGCCTCAGGGAACGTGAGCTCCTTTCTGCTTGCAAATCTGCTGGACAAAGATAAGCTGTGAGCTGACTCACTTTGCAGTGAACCCACAGTTTTGAGCAGAGATTTGGAGGCCACTCAAAACACATCCACACTCTGGGCTTTGGTCATTTATCACCGTGAGGAAATTGTGCAGAGAGAGGGGAGAGTAGGGGAGGAGGAATTGATCCTCTGCAAATTTGGTTATTAACACATAATGTTTATCGTAGAGGTTAGCCTTCGCAATACCGCTGGCTAAAAAGAGTGTGTAACAAACACGAAATGTCCAAGTTTAAGCTCCAACACCCCCAGCGCGGATAGCAACTCCTCTCACATGGAAACTGCCTTGTTTGGACGGTCACTTTTACACACAACCAGCCCGTGGGCCAAGAGAGCTGGGAAGATGCTTAAATTCCTATTTCTCATCAGAGATTTGAGAATTAGTCAATTCATCAGCTAAAAGGAATAGAGGTCTCCAGTTAAAGCTCAGGTTAAATATTGAAAGAGTTTGTTGGTGCTTTAATTTGTAGCTCTTTAACTTGCCAAGCGGAGTTGAGGTCCCAGGCTGCTCCCAGGGCCTACTGATTAATGCCTGTGCGCTCTTCACACAAGTCCTGGCTGGAAGGCTCACCTGTCCTCGGGAGTGCAAGCAACCTGCACCCAGCAAGGTTCTCTGACACTTTCTGAAAGGCTGCCAGGCACTGCCCGTCCCTTTACAGACCTTGGTTCATTAAATGAGCTCATAACAACTTTATAAGATATTGTATTCCTCCATTTTATGGATGGCAAAACTGAGGCTCCGGAGAGTTGGGCACTTGCCTAAGGTCTCGAAGCTAGTAAGTAGCAGAGCTGGGGCTCAAACCCGAGTCTGTCTCATCCCCATGGCCTTACGTTATGCTAGCTGTAACCAAATGAATGGGAAACCTAGCAGAATGTGAAGCTGAACTGTGAGTATGAGAAACTACTACCGGTACCCAGGGGCCAACACATATATACAGTGACTAACAGTTTCTGTTTGCCTAGAACTGAGGATATCCCTATGTCATGGGACATTCAACCAAATGACTTGAGTTTAGTCACCCTGCATGGAGGGTTGTACAGGTTGTTCACTGATACAAGAATCCTTGACCAAGGAAAAAATAGAGGCTGCAAGCTAGCCAAACTCCACTCACCAAGCTGCCCCCGTCCCACATCCCCCCTGCCCCGTGCAGCAGGGCTGCATTCCCCTAGAGGGAGGTACGGTATGGGCTAGCTAAGGCCTCTCTAGTTCCTCTGACCCTGTTAACCTAAAAGTTTGAGTAGTTCGGTAATTAGGATAATGTGTTAATTTTAAACCAAAATTTTATCCTCTCTTGTCAGGGAATTTCTCCCTCGGTACCCCACCCCCCACACGATTAAAACACACATTTCTAATCACATTCTTATGAACTGTTCGGGTCACAGATGGGAAATGAAGCCGAAGAAACAGGACGGATCCTGAATGCCGCATCTGATAGTCCTGAACGCTGTTCTCCAAATGGTCTTTGAAAACTGCCAACCTACGCTGTTCTTCTGGGATTCCAAGTGGTCAAATTTGCACTTGATTCAACGAACCACTTAGAGTGCCTGGAGAATAACACAGGTTTGCAGTTTTCAGAGACTACCTTTCTCTATGTCACTGGAGGGTTTAACACAAGTACGTTTGATAGTGGAGTTTGTTTTAAATATATTCTTAGAAACTTCCAAAAATCGTGATTATAATTTTCTTGGTAAAAGTTACTCTAACAGCAGCCACATAAAATATCTCTAAGTCATAAAGGAAGCAAATTTATTTTCCTACATGTTTTAGAAAGTTAACGTTTCTAGC
>CAUYRT010076124.1:0-22585 GCA_963574885.1 Lepilemur ruficaudatus
CCAGGAAACTGTCAAAGAAAACCCCCAAAACCAAAAAAAAAGGAGACACTGAATTACTGAATTAGAGTCAAAGTTACTTGCTGATGTTTTATACCCAAGAATGGCAGATGGAGGCGATTGCAGCAGAGCAGTAAGGAAGAATGTGGGAAACACAGCAAAGCAAGGCCAAGGGAAAGGAATCCTTCAGAAAATGAAGTGGCAGCTGTACCTTATTAAAGGTGAGTTTAAAAGAGCTTAAAAAGTTTATCTAATAACATGTAGCATTAGTGATTTATTCATAAGTGTTCAAAGCATTTCATTCTTCTGATTCCACTGGAAAAAAAAGCAGAAGTTAGAGTTAAACTATTCCACAGTTAAAGTGACTTGAATATTGACCACTCAAAATGGACATCAGTCCATTGTACTGGAATGACATCTTGGGAACTTTAGGGTTCTGGCCCAGGCAGAGGTCTGGGAACTCCGAGGGGCAAGCAAGGGTGGCCACTGGCCAGTGTAGATGGAAGAGAAGGGGTTAAGTTCATGGGTTTGGCTATATACCAAATAATGTGGCTATAGACTGGCTTAATGACAGAATACATTCTGAGAAGTGTGTTATTAGGCAATGTCATCATTGTGCAAACATCACAGAATGAACTTACACAAACCGAAATGTTATATAGCCCATTATACACTTAGGCTATATAGTATAGCTTACTACTGCTCCTAGATTATACACCTGTACAGCATGTTAGTGAATACTGTAGGCAATTACAACATGATAGTATTTGTGTCTATAAACATATCTAAGCAAAAACAGTACAGTAAATATACTATATAAAAGATTTTTTTTTAAATGGCACACCCATATAACACACTTACCGTGAATGAAGCTTACAGGACTGGAAGTTGCTCTGGGTAACTCAGTGAGTATGTAGTGAGTAAATGTGAACTCCTAGGACATTGTTGTATACTGCTGTAGACTTTTTATAAACACTATACACTTAAGCTACACCGAATTTATTTTTTTAAAAGCAACTGTGCTATGATATTAGAATGGCTACGACCTCACTAGGCGACAGAAAGTTTTCAGCTCCATTATAACTGGAAGGTCATTATTCAGCACATGGCTGTGTTTTAATATTTCAAAAATAGGAACATTTATGATGATGCATTCTGGCTGAACATCAGCTCCCTGAGATTATAATACACGTGTTAATTTAACTCAGGAGACAATGGGCCCAGGTAAGTCCCAGTAGGCATTTCATAGAAAAAAAGGAACACTTTTTCTGGATTTTCCTTCACAGAAGATTTTATATTGCATATCACGGAAAGGAAGAGGATTGAAAACTGAGTGAAAGATTTATGGCCTGAGAACTTGAAAAAATGAAGTTGTCATTAACTAACTTTGCAGAGGACAGGTCTGCAAGGTCTAGATGTGGGGAGGCAACAGCATTTGTTTTTTAACATATTACGTCTGAGATGACTAGTAAGACATTTAGCTGGATACGAAAAGTAGAACATTAGGTATGTTCTATGTAAGAATGAAATTACATAAAAGGGGCTTGGATAAAAGGTAGAAATTTGGAAATCATCATCATATATAAAGTCACAAAATTAAATGAGATTATCCAGGGTGAAGGGTTATAAAAAGAGAGGAGTTCCAATGACCGAGTCCTAAGAGACTTGAATACGTGGACAGCATGTGTGTGAAGAGCAATCAGCAAAGAGTAAGAAGTCAGGAGGCAAGAAGAAACAAGGCATGCGGTGACTTAGAAGCCAAGCCTAAAAGGTGTTTCATGGAGTGATCGGGTCATGTATTGCTGATAGTTAGAGTGACCTTATAGCTTAGTATCCACATCTGGATGCGTTGAAAAGTGAATGTGGATGGTATGGGTTTAGTAAAGTTGGGATCACTAGTAACCATGACACAAGTAAATCCAGAGATTGGTTGTGATTAGAGAATGCTTAAGATCAAACAGAAGGAGGTAAATATGGGAAGGCAGTGAATACTGATGACTCTTGCAACACATCAGGGGAAGCAGAGAACACTGATGGGGAGTGAAGACAAAAGAGGAGTGCTTTTTGGTGTTTATGTATATTTGTTTTTGTGTATGTATCTTTTTTTAACTGGGAGAAGTAGTAAGTCATTATTTCCAACTTGCAGGTGGGCATGCACTGCAACCACGCCATAAAGCAGTCTTTGTCCAGTACAGCGAATATTCAAATGAACAATCTTCATTGGCTTCAGATGGATGGTGGGGCATATTTTACACATGGATGCTTTAATGCTATGAGCCTGTGCAGTGTCATTTGGAATATTTTGTTACCTCTGGAAGTAGAATTTAGCACCTTGATGTTATTAAAATTCCCAGTCTCTTCAGGACCTAAGATGCTATTTGTCTGACATGAGAGCTTACCCAATAACAGTAAAACTCACCAGCAAAACTAACTGAATAAATCAGGAAAGGCTGGGCAGACAATATCCCTTAAATTCTAGACATAGAGCATTAGACATGCAAGGGAGGCAGCGGCATAGCAAAGAAAATGAATAAACACTGTAGCCACCATAGGCTTGAAACTTATCTTTACCAAAAGCTAGCTCTGTGACCTTAGGTGAGTTTCCAAATCTCTCTCTGATTCACTTTTCTAAACTATAGTATAGAAATTAAACAATGCCTACCTGTATTTGTTATGAGCAATGAAGTAGTTTATACCCATTAAGTACTTGGAACAATGCCTAGAACATAATAAGTGCCCAGTTAGAGTACACTACAATAATTTAAATGTTGGATTTTGATCAATAAATTCAGAAAGGGGCCTCAGTCTTTATTATCAAAGAGTTGTGGAACTTCGAGTAATATACTTAACTATTCTGAGCTTTAGTTTCCTCTAGGATAATACGTGATAATAGTATAATTCTATAGTTTTTCTGGGAAGATTATATGGGAAACTTCACATATAGGGGTGTAATTCTTTGAAATTAAATTATGCTTTCTTATTTTTAATTTTTTATGGGCTTATCTTCTTCCTTCTACCTCCTCTCCCATTCAAGCATCTATCAAGGCTTACAATCACTTCCATCAGGGTGGGGATAAAACACAAAGAATCAGAAGTCAGATTCTGACTTTTAAGCTATAATGGCACTGATAAATTTATAACCACTCTTTCTATTTGCTTGTTTTTGTTTTAATTTTAACAGTAAGGTGCTTGGTAACAAATATACCCTTACTGTTAGATGGTATTTCCATCTAACACATTCCAAGATAATACAAAGCAAATAGATATATCATGTTCAGTCTTATCTGAGCACTTTCCAATATGATAGAAAGAAAATAGAAATATCACTGAGGTTTGAGGTATCAGAAAGCAGAGTTGCAGGAGAGGGCCACTTGTAGAGAAGTTTTATAGGCTACATTGTCTGAGTAGCAGAATGTCAATGCCTAAAAGAGCTAGGCAGGTATGGGGATATGGGGGCTTCTCATACAGTCCTGCTCTAATTTTACATTCTGCAGAGGCAGAAAGGTTGTGTGGGGGTGGGGGTGTAGGGAACCTGAGTGTAGCATGTGACATTAACCAGAATGGGCCTTGTAGTCATAGCATCACATATTTTCACATATGGTAGAGTTCATTCCTTGATGTCTGACTTTAAGAATTCTCAATTATCCATCTTTTATGATAATAGTGATAGTACTTAGATGTTTGTGTAAAAATAAAATGTGATAATACATTTAAAGTACATAACACAATGCCAGGCATATATTAAATGTTCAAAAAGTAATAGCATTTACCCTTAAAAGAGAGTGAGAAAAGATTATACTCATAATTTTCCCAGGAACACAAAAGCAAAGTGGACCTTCCTAACACTGGTCGTGATCTTTTCCCAACGATAAGTTAGATTAAATCAAATTGCATTTAACATCAATATCTGAAAATGCACCGTGAAGAGATCAGGTTAAATTTGTGGGTTAACAGGAAGGGAGGGATTTTTCAACATACTCCTATATTGTTTCTTTTATTATAACCTCTGTTTCCCTCTATATTTAAGGTGTAAATTTTGGAGGTTTATCCCAAGGACATACCTATCAGTAGTGACATATCTATGACACTATAACGCTTTTCACTCTTTAAATATCTTACAGTGTTCATCTTATTTCTTCTCATTCTTCTTTTTCCTTTTTTTTTATGGATATATTTTGCTGTGCCTGCATACTTACGTTTTTATACTTTAAAATATGTGGTCACTTTTACGAAATAAATCCTACTTGTACTTCTACGGTTAGGTAAGAAGAGTTTCATTGAAATTATAAATTATTTTGGGACCTTAAGTCTCATAGGAGGCTGGATAGAAGCTGTCTGGGAGGCCCTCCCACGTAGTCACGTGTAGATGGTTGATGTTTGCACTTAAAGGAGAGACTTCACTATCAGCAATATATCTCTAGTCATCTAGTGACATCCACATGGTCCAAACAGAAATGATGCCTTTGGAATAGTGGGTATGATTCATCCTAGAGAAATGTTTCCTGAGTAATACTGGGCTACAGAGAATAGTGTGGATATCCACAAAATAATTGAATCTTATTTTACAATAATTATATTCTGTATACATTCAACATTTATTATGGCCCCAATGTGCACATGCCAGCTACTTTATTACAGATTAAAGATACAGGGAAAAACAGGATTTCCCTCTTACTCTTAAGATAGAGAGACAAGCAGGTCAGTATGCCAAAATGTAACTTTCTTTGGGCTTTTCATTCTTCCTAGAATCTAAAGAAATTGGAGAAGCTATGGGATCTCTCACTAGAAAATGTGCTTACGTCTATTTTGCACTGGAATTCTAATACATTTTAGGGAATTTCCTGTTAAGAATATGGAAAATATATTGTGGAAGTTTGCCCATAGAAGTGTGCTTAGGAAATAATCTAATACCAGAGAGTAGGCAAAAGTTCCCTAGAAATGTCTCTTAACCTGAGTCTTAAAATGTGACTAAGAGTTAGCCTGACAAAGAAGAGCAGAAAAAACAAGCCTAGCATATAGTACCATAATGATCAAAGACACAGAATCTAACAGCAGCACGACAGGTAATTAATCTGGAGAAATAAAAACAAGAGTTGAAGGGAGAAGGCCAAGTCACAGTAGTTTTGTCTGTTATGTGAACAAACAATATGGGTCATTGTTCCAATGATTTTTACCAATTGATTTTGATCAAGCAAAATTTATGCAGAATTAGTTTATAAAACAGTCTGAAAAATAGATTTTCTTGTGTTGAATTGGTGTGTGTTGTAGGGAGGCACTGTGTTCATCACACAAAAATGTTATCTGTGGAACGAGTGATAGGTTCAACTTTTTTTTTAATAAATCACACTGTTGATCATGTGGGAGAGATTTGAAGGAAATGTGATTGTGAGCAGAGAGAACGCTAGGCAGTTCCTGTTGTGGTTTAGACAAGAAGTGATAAGGACCTGGGGTATCCTATATCCTTTACTTCCATTTTAATGCATAACTAAGTCATGCAGATTGTACTTCTTTCATTCAATATTAAAAATAATAATTTTTTCTAGAAGAACATACATTTTCAGGTCTCTCCTTAATAGTCAAGCCTAGATATGAATATCTGAATCCTCACAGGAGTTGTATAAAGGCCACTGCTCAAAGCCAAAGTTTGGTTATTATCCATGATGGAAGACACTAATTCGAAAATCTGTTAATTTCAATTCTAGAGTAAAATAAAATAAATTTTAACTTGGGATGGGAAAAGAAAATAATACATTTTATAATTATTATATTTAATCATGAACTAGGCTTGCTAACACATCAAATCAAGTAATAAGCATATTGTAACAAAATTTTAAATTATATTTTCCTAATCAACAAAGTTTGTTTTATTCTTTGAAAAGTCTGTTTTATGCATCTGTTGTATTACCTGCCTTAGAAAGGAAGCCAAGTTCACATTGCCACTTCATCATTTCTTTAGCTATGTTCAAGCATATATCTAAATCCCAGCAGAAAACCCAAATAGGCTCAAACTATCGTGCCCCTGCCACACTATCCCTATCCCCACTCTCTTCTTGTTACATCTCTATAACAATATGTTACATTTGTTGATATTTTTGTTGAATTCATAAGTTGACTTCTAAAGTAGTTGACTAATGAATTCATGATGCTGAGGCTCCAAAATCAAATCAGATTAATGATTACTGGAATACTTTATTTCATAATAAATGCATGACATATTCTTGAAATTTACACATAAATCGATTTTTTGAATACACTAAATTTTCAATGAACTCTGAAACAAGTTGTGGCACATCCTTTGGGGAAAATAAATTATCGCTTTCTAATTTATGTAATTCTTAAATCATTTTAATAGAAGGCCTTCTTTTTCCTATTAAGACCATTTGTCCCAAGGCACAGGATGTCACGTACCCATGATTCCCATTTATGGTGGTAAGAAGGTTGAAATTTCACTCTGTTAAAAACAGGTTACTAGAAAGTACTTACCTGATCTCATTTTTGCAACAGTTCCTTCCACTTTACCCTCCTTAATAGGGTACACAAGGAATTCTTGCAACTACAAAGTTAAAATAGTTCCTAAATGTTAAGTACTAGTTCCACTGTAATGTAAGTCCATATCTTGAATAATGTTCTTTCTTCTGTCATTGTATAAGTGAATTGGGAAGAGAAGTTAATTGGAATGTAACCAGAGACCGTGACAGGGCTGACAAGGAAACTATCTCCTACATAGACTAGTTAATGGAATAAAAAGTATTTAGCTTAGGGAAGAGAAGGTTCAGTATAGAAATAATAGCTCTTTACAAATATCTGTAGTATTTTTCTGTGGGAAAAGTAATAAGCTCATTGAAAGTTCTTGAGCAGTAAGCCTGTCCTGTCTTGCTGCTTTTGGAATCCTCTACTGTGTGAACAGGGTCCTACTACCCTCTTAGATGACGAAGTGACTACAAGGAAGAGATAAGCACTCCCAGTTATAGACCTCCACTCCCACCAACACAATGGACCATCCTCCAGCTGAACTGACATCCGATGAAAAGTTGTGATTGAGTCCAGGATGCCACCAACTTCACAAGTAAGCCTAGGCCAATTTTCTAATCTACAGAATGGGGAGCTAAATCAATCATTATTCCTTTAAGGCACTAATATTCACAGTTGTTTGTGATGCAGCAATAAAAATGATAAATATATATGAAGTGGTAAAGACTAAAAAGGTAATTACCTTCAGAATGGAAGAGATCATCAAGTTATTGTGGCGGATAGGAATTTATTGGAAAGGAAAAGAACATAGATTAGAGCTTGAAGGATGAACAGAGCATAAAAAGAGGGATAATTAGGAACTGCAAGATAGGGAATATTATGAACAGTGTGGCCCAGTTGTTCTTTGATTGCAAGAGCAGAAGACAACATTAGCTGAATTAAAAGTAAAGAGGAGCATGGTACAGGGGAAGGGCATAGCTCTAACCCTCGCTAGGGAGAGGCAAAGATATAAAATGTAACCAAAATGTTTGTACCTTCATAATACCCTGAAATAAAAAAAAAATAAAATAAAAGCAAAGAGGAATGTATTGGAAGGATATGGAAAGTAGTCTGGAAAATCAAAGGAGAGACTGAACAAACAGTCCCTTCAAAAGGCAGTGCAGTAACAGGACAACCATGAGGCTCTGAGGATTAAAGACCATTTTCTTATGAACACCATCCATGATGTATAGTATCTCCACCCTGTTCTTTCAAAATCTGCCCTTGTGTGATTGCTCCAGGTTCAAACTCTTGGGTTAGAAGTTCTGACTTGCCCAAGAGGGTCAACCACTCAAACCTTGGCCAAGGAAAAGAAAGGCACCTCAACTAACAGTGCCAGGAGAGGCATGTGTAATGGAGAGTTGGCTTCAAAGGAAATTTAAGAGATTGTCACCAAAGGAAAGGAGATGAGGTGTTTAGAAGGCAATTCAACTAGGATCTACTGTATATGATAAAGTATAGGTTAATAACAGTTAAATCATATAATAATGAAATATTAACTCAATCCTAAAAGGAATGATACTAGTATCAGCCTTATTTTATAGATATGGAAAGGGAGGTTAAGTGACTTACCCAAGGTCACAGAACTATCAAGTGGCAGAGCTGAGACATAAATCCTGGCTGCCTATCTCCAGACTCTACTGTCAGGAACCCCAATTCTATCCTGCCTCTCCAATGTGAAAAGTTTGTTCAAGGAAATAAATTAGACCAGCCAGTCTGGGAAAAAGGTAAATGAGAAAAGAAGAGATATAAATGCAATAAACTATTCCATCATACCACTTTAGCCTGTTTATGAAAAATATTTTCCAAACCATTATTTCATAAATTGGAAGCAAATCAACAACCTCCATTTCACAAAATCCTGGAAGCCTAAATACACACACATACACATACACTCTACACATATATACCACACTTAATTGCAAGTTTGTTGTTTGTTCTTTTAAAAATCCACTGTCAGGCCAGGTGTGGTGGTGGCTCACACCTATAATCCTAGGTGGGTAGGTCAAGGCAGGAAAATCACTTGAGTCCTGGAGTTTGAGACCAGCCTGAGCAATAGCGAGACCTGGTCTCTACCAAAATAGGAAAAATCAGCCGGGTGTGGTGGCGCATGCCTGTAGTCCCAGCTACTTAAGAGGCTGAGGCAGAAGGATCGCTTGAGCCCAGGAGTCTGAGGTTGCTGTGAGCTAGGCTGACGCCATGGCACTCTAGTTCCGGTGACAGAGAGACATTCTGTCTTAAAAAAAAAAAAAAAAAAAAAACTACTGTCACCTCCTTCAAAATACAGAAGAGCTAGTGCTTACCTATTATTTTAAAAAGCTCATATCATGTTTATTCAAAGATAGGATTTTTATAAAATAGGTAAGATTACTAGAACCATGTCTTTTTATGTACCTCATCACCATTTTGAAAAGAGTTACAAAATTAAAAGATTAGTCAAGCCTAACAGGTGATTAGCAGGTTACAGTATAATCAATCAAATACCATTCTATATTTGTGTTTGCAAACTTAGGCTATTTCACAATGGATAAAATTGATCAGTCTTCACATAGGCAAAGAATATGAAGCATTTAAAAAGGGAGACTTTATCATGGCAGTGATACCAACACGGTAAGTGATTATGGTAATAATTAGGATCAGGCAATCTAAGACTGATGTAAAAAATGTAAGACTGTTATATCAAATAAGAGATTTTTATTGACTTTTACTCCCAAATAGACAAATGTCCAATAGCAAAGCTTATGTAAAAGTTAGTTTTCCATTAACCATTCCATTATATAGATCAATGATCTATTAAGTCAGTCTTGCTAGCAAATGAGATTTCACTATAATTTGTGACCTGCATTTTGGACATTCTACTGCCAAGGTCTAGCTTTGAATAAAGTAGGTATTTTTCACATGAACAACATTGATATGTTTGTTCCTAAATTGAAAAGCATAATATTACATCAAAATTATTTTTGTCCTTTAACTCAAAGACTATTCCAACTTTCTGTATTTCAATATCATTACATAATGAATAGCTATATTGAGCTTATTTTATAATGCTTTTGTAGCCAAACATCTCATTAGAGACGCAGATGATCTTTAGTAAATCTCTGCACTTAAGATGAAATATTATAAAGACTTTCGTGTCAAATATATTTCAAAGTTATTTCCACAGCAGTGCAAATCTTTTCATTGCCTCCTTCTTCCACCCATATACAACACCATGAGCAAAATCAGCAGGAGTCCACAAAGAAAAATTGTTAGAGATTGCAGGGAAGATGAAATTGGAATACTTTACAAATAGTAGCATTATGTTAAAAACCTTTTATTATGAGATTGTAGAAAGTTTATATATAAAAATAAATGTCAAGAATGGTTTTGGATGCAACCATAATGATCACTTTCATTTATTTAATCTTATTTTCTTCTTATGTCAAGCTTCTTCATTGTGGGAAAAAATATCAGGGCTTGTTAATAAAAGGAAGAAAAACCAGGTTATAAGCAAATAAATATTCAGCCAGTCAGAGACCATCCAACTGGAGTGTATTTTCTATAATACTTATGAGGTAAATATGGAATTTCCTTTCCACAACTTTAAGCTGAAATTCCTTTCCTGGTATTAAGACCTACTCTAAGGAACTATGGAAAAACAGAAGTTGAATTACAACTGGGGCTTGAGAAGGCAGAGAAAGGGGAGAGCAAAATTTTGAAATAAATTTTACCAGATAACCAGATATTAGTAAAAAAAAAAAAAAAAGGCTAAAATAAAGTCAAGAGAAAGATGGAGAAAAGAGGTAAGATAAGGTTAGAAATAAAAGCTCTGTGACATTTGGGTAAACAAATATAAAACTGTTGTGGGAAGATTCATAAAGCAACTGAACTAATTAACAAATATTAGAGAAATTAAGAATTGTTCCAGCTTTCCCTCTAAAACATGTACATCTATTATGTGTCAATAAAACTTAATTTTTAAAAAGGTCCCAGCTTTAACATTCAGCTTTATGAAATCTTTTGGAAATTAGAGGAAAAGGAAGAGATAATAATGATTTACATCATAAAGAATTCCTGCAAAACAGAAATGTTTAGACATTTATTTGTAACTCATTAATCAAATATTTAGTGAGGACTATCTATATACCATGTACTGTAGTAAGTATTGAAAGTTTGAAAATGAAAAATAAATCTTAAATTTCTAGCTTTGGTGATAGTAGTAAAACATGTATTAGACTAGCCTTCCAGAAAACAAAAGTTATAAATTCTGGGGATAATAAAGACATGGAACCCAATCAAAAGCAGACAGGACTTGAAAGAAGGAAAGAAGTCTGATTGTGCTGGGGGTGGGGTGAGATGGTGGTCCAAGGTTAAAGTTCAAATGCATGCTAATTTGAAAAAAAAATGGAAAAATACAAATTTGAAATGAGGTGGGAGGAGGCGGGGAGAATCTCACAGATCAAAAACGCTCAGTAAAGCCAAGGAGAAAAATAGGCATTTCATATAAACTTAAAGTAAGCCACTTTGGAGCACAGTTTATTAAATTCACTGAAAACCAGTGATAAAGAAAGCACTGTAAAAACAGCCAGAAGGAAAAAAATATATATCCATTGCATATAAGGGAAAACAATAAGAATGACGGCTTAATTCTCACTGGAAACAATGGAAACTGAAAGAAATTAGAATAACTTTTTAAAATAACTAGGTGGGGGAAGGGATCAAACTAAAATTCTATATTTAGCAAATATAGATGATGTTTTCTCTTTATATGTTAAAATTTAGAATTTTTCGTTGATGTTTGTAAGAAGCAAATCTCAGAGTTCTACTGATCCCAAAGTACTTTCTCATTTGCCAACCACTGCATAAAATATCCAGAGAAGGCTAAAAAATTCAATTCCCCAGGTGTGAGTGAAGAATAACATACTGAGAATAAATCCAGCACATAGCGAAGGGTATACCTTCAGAGAAAAAAAAATCTCAGATAAAATATAGCTGGCATCGTGATTAAACAGTATCTGAAATCCTACCCTTCCTGTGGCCTTGTTTTAACAATTGTGAAATGATTTTCTATTATTTTCAGCCAAAATAATTGTACTAGAAAACCAAAAACAGCAGTGAGATTTTCCTTAGATTTGAATTCCTCATTTATGAAATAAAAATGTTTGAAAAAATAATCAGATCTTCACAAAGATCTGACAAAACATATGGTCAGAGAAATTCAATGATCTGATTGGCTTGGCCCTGCTTACAAGTGTCTTAAAATATTATTATGGAAATTTGGATGAAGTTATCCTCATTTTCCTTTACTATTACTCAAACTGTCAGGTGTGACAGGCCAATAACAGCCCGAGACATGAAAGCTCCAAAATCAAGAAACAAAATCTTCCCAAAACTATGTTTGGATTGCTGTTTTCATGGCAACAATCACAGGTGTAGGATGGCAAGAAATGGGAGCAAAAATGTATGAAGAGGGAGCCTGAAGTGTATTTCAGAACAAGAAGCAAAGGAATAGACAGAACAAAGGGCCTCTGAAATGTGGAAGCTTTTCCTGCTTGTGTGCTCAAGGAAAACACCGAATAATAACTTGGGGAAACAAACCAACACATAAAAGTTAAACTTAAAAACACTGCACAAGTAAATTGTTCCAACTCTGCTGAGTGGAGACATCAAAGGGACAAGAAAGCTGAGAGGCTGCCCTGTGTATATTCTAAGCATGGGTTTTTCAAAGAGCTGTGTAAAATGCTTTGAGGCTATACACAGCAAAGGAATGATAAAGTTCTCCATACGGAGTCAGAACTTGGCTAAAACTATAATAAGGGGAAAAATAAATGGGGAAAAAAGAGAGGTGACAGAAAGTTTCAGTCCAATCAGAAGAGTGGCATTATATACTGAGCTCTTACTAGATTGGTGTCAGTCACTATTTGCAACTATATATACATATATATGTGTATACATACACACACACACACATACATATATACACATCCATATTTGTGTGAATATTCATGTCTGCAATCGCATTTGGTCCTTAGACAACTCTGTAAGAATGGACTTATTACCTACTTTATAGGGATTAGGAAATTGAGGCTTAAAATAATAAGTATGAGGCCTAAGATTGTCCAGCTATTTAATTTAAAGGCAGGATTTAAACTCAAATCTACATTATTTGTAAGTACTTTCTCTTAATTACTACTGTGCCTTTTTAGGAAAGTATCTTTCCAGTTCATGTGGGAATTATTGAACTGAGGCCTCCTAGCAGCAGCCATATTTACCAACATAAAAAAGAGTGTTCCCTTCTACTGCTTTCAGCAATTTGCTGTTCATGGCCACACAATGTTGTCCACAGCCAATTATTAAATACATATCATATCCTCAGTGCCAGAAATGGAAATTCCTTTAAATAAGCAATCAAGCCTTATTGTTATTTTATTTTTATCTAACTCCCCTCTACTCACTGCTTTATCTTATGCAATCAGGAAAATACCATATTAGTTGTCTTCAGAGTATTTGACAATATCTGAGCTGTCAAGAGAATTTAACGACAGGAGATAAACATACAGATAGTTTCTGTTATGAAGTTTCTTCCTTTTCTTGGCCAAATCTCTTTCTGGAATCTACTGGAATATCACCCTTGGTTGGGCATTTGACTTTGTTGGTTATATAGTACAATGACCATAAAATGTACCATTCAACGTGGAAGTTTCAAAGAGTTTACTACTGAACAGAGTTTCTGGATAATACATGTATATTGGGACTATTCTTGGTAAACTGAGACAATAAATTGTTTCATCTCCTAGGAAGTGTGAAGTATTATATTTTAGACAAATTTAAATATTCTTGGGCTTTTACTGTAAAACAAAAGATGTAGCCTCCCACTTTTAGGTATCTATTTGCAGCCCAGAGATGCATTAGATTCCCTAGAGAAGAGGCTGGTTTGCTCAAAATGAAAGGACAGTAAGTGCTGGATGTTTGGGTCTTATTTGATAGGAGATTAAACATATCTTTGCAGATAACTCAAGCCATTCCTTCCCTGCATAAGTGAAAATAATCAGTAAAGTTCTTTTCTCTGCTTATAACATGGTCTGAGCTGCCAGGTTGTGCCAGATTCACAACATCCCGAAGACATACATACCTTCCCCTGTTCCTGCAATTCATCCATGGATATGGGCTTAATTCTCTTACCCTCTGAAACTGGGCAATTTTATGTATTTCTGTATCTTATTAGCCACTCAAAACATGGCCTTCATCTATGTACCTCTATTATTACTTTTATGTGCATTTTTGAAAATTTCAATTTCTTGGTATTACATACCATACCAAATTTTTATGAAAAATGGAGAAAATCATTCAAATACTATCTTTCTGTAAATCATGTGAACTTCTTAAGGGCAAGGGGCCTCGTTTTATAAACAATTTATATATCCTCAATGTTGGTATTAAGCATGTTTCCATGTATATTATTGAATGGATAAATTAATTATTTGTTGAAAATTAATGATTGAAATTGAGAAGGGCTTGAATTATCTAATAACAACCATTTTCAGCAAAGGTATCGTGAGGTAAATCCGCACCCAGATTTCTCTCATCCCCATTTCAGTATCTTCTAAATTCTTTTTTATTGGGGAAAAAATTCTATATTTGAAATGCCTAAATTCTAGCATGTTGTTTAAAAACTTAACCATTTTGACCCATGACATCTTCTGAGACCCAGATGGGTGGATCAATTGGGATCAATCAGATCAATCAGCTGCTCCCATAATCAGCTGATTATGGGATCAACCCATAAACAGCTGTCCACAATGATTTCTAATGACTTCATTTGATTCTAACACATGATGTCCCGACCCCATCACGTGAGTCCATCTGTGAGATGGCAGGGAGCCTTCAAGCAAGGTGGCAAGCCCCAGGCCACCTGCAGCCTGACACAGGTAGGAGGAGAAGGAGAGTGGGGTGGAGCTGGCAGAATGATGTTGCCACAAGGCCAAGTCCTCCCATAGCAGCAGCTTGGCCACCTCTCAATTTGCCCTTCTTTGCTTTCACTCATGGCCAATAACAGCCAGAGACAAAAAAAAAAAAAGTATAAAATGAAACCTAGTGAAAGCCATGAAATAAAAGAAACTAAAAGTGGTCTAAAGGTCAATTTGTTTGGGATTAGGAATTGAAGAAAAAAAAAGGCATTAAAAGTTATTATGGACATAGAGTGCTGGATCTAAATCACAACTTAGAGTAAAAAGTTCTACTTCTATAGTTGACAAAACTGAGGTCCAGAGAGAAGTGATGTATTTATTTATTCCTCATAAATCCAAAAAAAAAATTTCCTCTTTACTTTTGCTATATAGTGAGCCGCTAGAAGGTAGGAATTATCTGTTTTGTTCAAGGCAGTATCCCAACATCCTAGAACACTGTTGGAAACATAGTAGCCATTTATTAAATATGTGGACATAATTTGAAATATTTTTGTTGTGGAAGTCAGTGTAACATATTTTTAAGAACTTAAAGTCATAGTTAGATATGATTTTGAATGCTAATTACCAAAACCATCTACAGATATGTAATTTGGGGCTAGTTACAGTTTTGATTGGATGGAGAAGGAACAAAGCCCTAGATGTATAGAGTCAATCCACATTTTTTTATGTCCTGTTTGGAATAAAAGAAGGAAAGGGGAAGAAAGGAAGGAAGGAGAGGAAAGAGGGATGAGGATGAGGGCAGGGGAGAAGGGAGGGAAACAGCAGATGGATGGATAAACAGAATATGATACATAGTTGCAATGAGATATTTTACTACCTTAAAAAGGAATAAAATTCTGATGCATGCTACAATATAGTTGAACTTGCAAACATTATGTTAAGTGAAATAAGTCAGACACAAAGAATATATTGAATGATTCCATTCATACTAAGTACCTAGAATAGTCAAATTCATAGAGACAGAAAGTAGAATAGGAGTTACCAGAGGCTGGAGTGTCTTCAGAGGGAGGGGAAAGTGAGGAGTTATTGCTTAATGGCTGCAGAGTTTCTGTTTGAGATGATGAAAAGGTGCCGGAAATGGACAGTCGTGATGGTTGCGCAACATTGTTAATTCACTTAATTCCACTGAATGACATACTTAAGTAGGGTTAAAATGTTGGTTTTATGTGTACTTCATCACAGTAAATATATTAAAAAAGAGAGTTAATATGGAAGACTAATGAACAAATAGAAAGAAATATTTTTTTTAAAAAAAATGTACTAGGGTTTTCCTGCCTACTCAGTCTTAACTCCCTTGCTTTTCTCACACCTGACAGAGTTTGAGTAACAGTAAAGGAAAATGAGGATAACTTCATCCAAATTTCCATAATAATATTTTAAGACATTCGTAAGCAGGGCCAAGCCAATCAGATCATTGAATTTCTCTGACCATATGTTTTGTCTTTATATGTTAAAATTTAGAATTTTTTGTTGATATTTATAAGAAGCAAATCTCAGAGTTCTACTGATCCCAAAGTACTTTCTCATTTGCCAACCACTGCATAAAATATCCAGAGAAGGCTAAAAAATTCAATTTCCCAGGTGTGAGTGAGGAATAACATACTGAGAATAAATCCAGCACATAGCGAAGGGTATACCTTCAGAGAAAAAAAATCTCAGATAAAATATAGCTGGCATCTTTATTAAATGGTATCTGAAATCCTACCCTTCCTGTGGCCTTGTTTTAACAATTGTGAAATGATTTTCTATTATTTTCAGCCAAAATAATTGTATTAGAAAACCAGAAATAGCAGTGAGATTTTCCTTAGACTTGAATTCCTCATTCATGAAATAAAAATGTTTGAAAAAATAATCAGATCTTCACAAAGATATCCCCTAACACTATAAGGCCACAATTCCTTGAACCACCATCTAAGACCTGAATTATCTTCTTTTTAGCGTCAGAGAGCTTTAATATCCTTGCATAAAGAGACAAAGTAATTTATGAAATGGGATTGGTTAGTCATAGAATTGCTTAATAGCAACTCCATGATCATATACTAAACATTTTCATCATTAGATTAGGATATCTCCTTTTGAAATAAAGCCTATTTTTTTCTTTCTTCAACCCAAGGACCAACCTAGATTTCTCTCTTCTAGTTTCAACAAAGGAACTGAAAAGGCAAATGATGGAATGTCCCTGACTTTCTTGAAAATGCCAAGTAAGATGGTGCCTGGATACTGTCTCTCAGTGTATGCAGTATTACAACAAACAGACCCAGCTATCTTCCTCAATAACAAAGTGATACAATGAAAAAGCAATGCTGGCTTAAAATTTCCTAATGTATGAGTTTCCGTCTCTTTTTCAGCTTCTAATCAACATGTGGTATTTTAATTCCCAACTTATAATGCATGAAGGATAATATTTAGTTAATATATACATGCATGTTGTATACTTACATATATACATATATAAATACATCTATCACATGCATTGCATGTACATGTAAAATAAATCTCATCCTTTCCAGATCTATTCTGAGAATAGAATTTTCAAGCAAAAGCTTAAAAGGAAGAAAATCCTACATGACCATCATACAACTTGTCCATTTGGAAGATCCTGGGGAGACACTGAATTTTCTGAGAAAAAGAAAGCAAGAGAAATTTTCAAGAGAAAGCATATCCTCCTTTATGGAGGTAGATACACCCAAATGTAAGTCTGACTATTTGTCTATCATGGTCAAAAGCAATGTTATCCTTGCATATGAGTAAAATAAGGTATTTTCCCACTTGGAAGCCACTTCAAAAGAACAGGAGAGTTCTTCTGATCCAAAAGTACTTTCTCAGTTGGGAACCATTGCATAAAGTGTCCAGAGAAGGCTACAAATTTCAATTAACCAGTAACATAGAGCCCTTAAAATATAAACATATCCCTATGAGAGGATTAATGTCATACAGTTACTGAAACTTTCATTTGAGAAAAAAATACTTGGAGCCAGAATATTTCATGAATGTGCTTTAATCGTGGATGTCTTAATAAAAGAGAACATTGCATGGAGACAAGAAATATGGCCTTTGCAATCAGACAATCTTAAATTAAGATCTGACTTTGGTACCTTTTGAGCTGGTAACCTTGGAAGTCATTTCATCTTCCTGAGTCCTGAAGGGTTGCTTGCTGCCAGGATTAGATAAAACGTAAAACACTTAGCACAACCCATGGTGCATTCAATATTCAATGATTATTCATAGAAAGCAGCAAGACTTTGAGGACTTGAAGGGAAGAAAAGGGGGAATGCTGTAGAAAGAGGATCACAGAAGAGAGCCTGGGAATGTGCAGAGAGAAGGCAGAGACACACTGGAGGATACGGTCCATTTAATTCCCAGTGTTGCCAGGGCCAGCCCTGAATGAAGCATGAGAGCCCACAGTTAGCCTGCAAGATCTTGCCACTCCTGCACCCTTCAGCTGAAGCAAAGCTTGTCTCACTTATTCAATTTTACTGTTACATTATGATAATGACCTTCATTCCCTATATCATTTTAAATTTTAATTGGTTGCCAATATTGGGGATTTGCTGAGGTGGACCCTGCCAGGTGTTGATAGAGGGAAGTATTCAGAGACAGCAAGGAGCCCATGAGTCTCCATTGCTGAGTTAGAAAGAAGTATAAGAATCAATTTTCCATGACATGGAAAATAAGTTGTTATCTAAGAGTTGATCAGAAGGTGTCAATGGCTAAATGCAGAGAAAAAAAGCAAACACTCTAATTGATTATTGATTCAAAGTAATTCAAGAGCAAGTAGATACCAGCTCCTATTAAAAAAATGAACAAATAAACAAAAAAAGAAATAACACACATAAACAACAACAACAAAACACCCAGTGGGTCTTCAAACTGCTATTTGGAAACATTACATATAGTCCAGTGGATGAAGTTTGGATGTTGTTGTCAGGTAGATGTGAGTCAAAGTAAAACATCTACAACTTGCTGTCTTTTTTAATTAAGAGGAAATTGCTGAACTTCTCCTTTAATGAATTCATTTTTAAAATATAGGTTAACTATAGTTTTTTATATTTATTGTTCACTTTATTTTTATAATTACATCATAATATATAACTAAATAATTATACAACTCACCATAGGTTGGGGACCCCTGTTGTAGCGTATGCCGAAAATAAAGAAAACACAGAAGAAAACTGAACCTTGTGTGATCCCATCACCCAGAAATAATGATTTTAATTTTGCTTTCATTTCCTCCTTAATGGTAATTATAGTTTGAATCATACAGCATCATTGTGAAAATCAAATGGGAAAATGCAGTTAAATAATGTAGCACACAGACTGACATATATCAGGTGCAAAATAACTGTTAGTTATTGTTATTTTCCACTCACATATCAGTGCTGAATATTGAAGATAAGCATAAATATAAAGAAATTTCCTAAGTCCAGGCTAAGAACAAAAACAAATCATCATTCACCTTAAGTCCAGAGTCTTACCTGAGCAGCATCAATTAAGAAAAGGTTAGTTTATGTTGTCGTTCTTAAAACTAATTTAAAGCAAATATTTGAATGCCTCACTCTTTCATATTAATTTTGAAAAATGAAATGTTCTTCCAAAGTTGACATTTTATTTAAGAAAATACACAAGGGAAATATGTTTAAAATTAACATTCTAAGACCTCATTTTCACTTGCTGAATGGCTTGACAATTACCATTGTTTCTTGAGAAGCATGATTACTCCCAAGTTGTTCATACATTTAAACAGATAACATTGCCATAAAATCAGAGAACATCCTTAGTAAAGGGTATGAAGATAAAAGATCTCTCCTGGGAGAGGCAATTATTGAGTGGTATTCTTGGCTGTATCATTAATGATATGTTTCAACTTTAAGAAAATGACTCCTCAAACTTATGTTTACTAACTACAATAAAAGATAAGAAATTCTAGGGTTACATTCACCTAGAAATATATAAAACAAATGAATGGGTAAAAGAAAAAAAAAGTCTTCTGGCTAGGATTGTCAGACTACACAGGGAGTGAAAAATGAAAAGGCCTGCTGGAGTATTTAATACAAACAGTTTGGATAGTTAAAGACAACATATCAAATTAGAATAGCTATCTTGTTTTAGGTAGCATTTTTTTTTCTAAAAGAAACATTGTAAATACTTCAAAAATTAAAGAAAAAGTTAAAAAAAAAGTTAACAATATAATGGATAATCTTTCCAAAATAATTGCATCCTCTAACACCTTGAACATTTTTCCAGGCATTTCTCTGGATTGTCTGTACTGATCTCCATGTAGATGCATACATACAATTTTAAATACAGAGGTCTGCACAATACATACTATTTTGTGATCAGAGCTTTTTTTAAAAAATAATAGTCATCATGGACATGTATTTAGCTCAACAAATAGAATTGCATATTGCAATTTTAAATGATGTTATCATATTCCATTGTATTTTGTATTTTTATTCTCTATTTATAAAATTCTCATTAAGAAAATGTGTTTCATTTTTAGTTTTCCTGATATTAGAAACTATACTAGTTGAACATGTGTACATCTCCTTGCACTTGTATCATTATTTCCTTGAGTGGGAGAATTGAGTCATTGTAGAAAAATCAGATCACCTAGATTCTAATCCCAGGTTAAGTTTCATTCACTCCCCATAATCCCTGTCTCAATTTGCATGTTGGTGCAATGGACAGTTGAGAACCATATCTAAGGCCTCCTTCAGCTTCAAACTTCTAAGTATATAAATAGAGGAGGGCTGAAACAGCAGTCACTTGAAAGTGCCCACAAAATAGCACAATAAAGATGTGAAACATAAATTAATCTCCCACAGTCATTTAAAATGCATCAGAGGAACTAGGGCATAATCTCATTTCATGTGATGACATTTCAATGAAATATACTAGACCAAGTCTTATATACATATTTTAAAGGAGGAAACCAGAGCCCAGAAATAGAGAACTTTCCTCTAAATTATGTAGCCAGCCAGAGTCAAAGCCTTTGGCTCAAGCCAGACTTCAAATCCCTAATGTAGGGCTTTAGACACCAACAAAACTGCTGATTAAAGAAAAGTCATGAGGTGCTAAATTAATGTCAAATTACTTTACAGTTCAAAGGCGGAACGGACAAGCAATTTAGAGAACGTTATGCTAGCCACAGAAAGACAAATATCACATGATCTCACTTGTATGTGGAATGTAAAAAGTAGATTTCATAGAAATAGAGAACAGAGTGGTGGTTACCAGGGACTGGGGCATGCTGGGACAGGGAGGTGTCCGTCAAAGGGTACAAAATGTTAGAAGAAATACATTTTTGATATCTATTAGACAGCAGAGTGACTGTGGTCAATAATTATGTATGGTATATTTTAAAATAGCTAAGAGAGTAAATTTCAACTCTCTTATCACAAAAAATTTAAATAAATGAAGTGATTAACATGTTAACCAGCTTAATTTAATTATTCCACATTGTATACATATATTAATATCAAAAGATCATACTGTACCCCATTAATGTATACAATCATGATTTGTTAATTAAAATAATATTGATAAAAGAGAAATGATGACACCTAAAGGGAAAACATAAATAGGAATCAAAGAAAGAAGTTACAGAAATCAGACGTGTATGTGTATATGTGTGTCAATCAAATAAAACCAATGCCAAAAACCACTTTTGGCCTATAAAATTTTCATATTTTTATCATTTACAAAATATTAATATTATCATATTGATCATTGGGAAAGGAAATATGCACTTGGCAATACATTTCAAATGACTAAACATGTCCATACATTTACTTTAATATTTCCAAGTATGCAATTACCTTTACAAAATATTCATAAGTGCACATAAATGTTTATGAACCACGATCAGAGTGTAAAATGAAAAAACAGTCTAACTTTGTGTAAGAGCTAATTGAAATAAAATTAGAGGACCAAATAATATGCCCTATTAAAAATAAAGATTATAAAATATTTGACATTAGTTAATATTTGATAGTGAGGAAAGATTTAAAAATTGTAGAGGCAGTATGGCTCCAATTTTGTAAAACATAGCTATTTCCAAATCAAGCAAACATATCTGCACACAGAGAAGATGTACATTTTAAAATTTTCTCCTTTATTTTACTATACTCTCCATTTTCCAAATTTCTATAACGTATTTATGGAGGTGTAATCAGAAAAATAATCAGTATTTATTTTATAGCCCCATTATCAGAAGTGGATGCTAGGAAGCAAAATTATCTACAATTTAGCCACCCTACACTAGATTTAAGAGCCACTTCATGTCAGTTAACAAATCTGAACCCGAATGTTTTCAAGCCTGAGTCAGGGTCAAAGAAGTTGCCAATCTTGGTCTATTCCTTTAGGCATATATACCAAATATTTCAAAGGATGGTCTCTTTCTGATATCATGCTATGTAGCAATAACATGAAATAGAATTGTTTAATGTAAACTGAATATCCAAATCCTTTAAGATATTACCTCCAGTGAGATCAATCAGCCCCTGGGAGGTCAAAGAAACCTGCCCCATCCAGGGCTATTAACTCACAGATTCCCAAAACACAATAGTTCCCTGGTGATCTCATCCTTCTCCTGCTGCATGAATCCCTACTAAATTTTCCCCCAGACCATCCATCAAGGTGTAACTGGGTAGCCTTAGAGTTGTATCTCTCATAATTATTAAAGGTAGGATGTCTCTGAGAATGTCAGTGTGGCAACACTTACCGCTTAACATGGATCAGGACCTCAGATATACACTGCTGTACTCAAAATGAGGTCTTGGTTTACCTTCGTCCTGTATTTTCAGGAATTCAACAATTTCAGTCTCTGTCTCCTTATATCATCTGTTACTCAGTAAGATTTTGATTTACCATTCAGTTTTATTTATTTATACTAACTAATCTCGATATTTTCTCTTAGTACAATAAATTCCCATGTAGAATAACATTATTTATATGACAGTGATTTTAGGAGTTAGAGCACAGTTCTCATCACTCTTCCCACCCATCAATCCACTGCGTTGTGCAATTTTATCACCTAACATTACATATTAATAAATAACCTTGCCAACTAAGCATGCTAAAACAGGAAGCCCTCACAATCTGCTGCTTAGTAACAGCCTAAAGAAATCCCT
>CAUYRT010076125.1:0-10761 GCA_963574885.1 Lepilemur ruficaudatus
TTTTTTTTTTTTTGCTGACAGTGGGTTGGCCAAAGAAAATACACTACTACTAAAATTAAATGTATTACAATATCAGCAGTCTCACTCATGATTTACTTCAGATACATGTTACAGAAGCTACCTCAACCAGCTACTGAAGTGAAAGGAAGGAGGATACAAAAGAAGGATAAAAAAGGAAAAGAGGAAAACATGGACTGGAAAGCATTCAAGAGCTGGTAATTCCTTTTGACTTATTCTTGTGTCTCTTTTCACAAATCTAATTCTATCTTCTCCTTTACCAAAATAGTTTTCTAGGGTTTTCTGTTCACATAGTATAACTACCCCAAATCCATATCTTTAAATGCCTTTAAGTTTCACCAGCAGAGAGAAGCTAATTAGTTGTCTCTGAACCCCAATTTATAATCCTTATAGCAAATCTGGATCTTGTATCCAATACTGATTTAAGCAACTGGACAGAGTTGAAGAAATAGTAGTAATCTAGCCTGTGAATTGAGAGAGCTGGCAACCCTAAGGAAGGAGAAAGAAATTGTAAGAGAAAAGTTTTGTGATAAGGTAGACAGAACTGCCAAACATGTCTATGTTATAGGAATTTCAATAAGCATCAAGCTGGTCAACCTACAAAAGTTACATAAAATAGCCATGCAGAATCCTAAATAAGAGGGAAAACATAACCACCAAAAGTTTTCACAACGGATCCTACTTATTTTATCTATTCTCACTACACTCCAGTGTGAACCCTCTGTTTAACCTCATCTTTTGACTGTTTGATTCTTGCTTGATTTACTATTTCTATTTCCCCTATATCCCTCTATATACTTCTGTAAGAATTTTACTTGCATTTCTATATTATTCTAAAGCTACTAAATTTCCATGAAGCTATTTTACAAATTATAATCCATGTTGCACGTGGTCAACTATGTGTGGTGGTATTGTTATTATTTTTCTCCTGTAATAGTGCTGTTTCTCTAGTTTTCTTGAGAGTAGAGATTATACCTTACATTTTATTTATTCCCTATAGTTGCTCAAATATAGTGAATACTCCTTATAAAATTGTTTTATCCCTAATCCAGGCAAATTTGCTTCAAGCAATATTTATTTAACCATATATATAAGAATACATGATAAACCACATGAAAACCAGGACCCAGAAGGTATGAGAAATATCCCTGTCTCTCATATTAATATTTCTCCGATTTTAGATATCTAAATGCATAAATAACTAACAATGTAACATACAGAAAAACTCACTTTTCCAAAGTCAATTTGATTAAACAACTCAATTGAGGGCACAATTTGCAAAGAGGAAAGTGTGAATTTCAAATGCTACCTTGAAATAATTCCCTTTATCCACAAACTCAGGCATCACACTCTTAATTAGGCATGATTTTTTTTTTATTTTTGCACCAAGTTCAAATGTAAAGTCATTCCTAACTTTAGTTAATAATTTATGCATACACATATTTTAAGAATTTTGAAAGCTTAATTTCAGGCTAATATATGAAATTAGAGATTTAATATTAAACCTTACCAGCTCAAACTTTTAAATGAGGGGATAAAATGCATTGATAACATTTGCTAAAGCTTGGTCTATGTAAAGAAATGTAGTCAACCTCTTTATATCTTAATGCAGGACCAAAGTTTGGTTGGTTGATTCTCTCAAGATTCTGCCCTTACTCCTGACATCTGCAACTGCCAAAAGCTGAGCAGACCTTTGTGGACTTCAATTATAGAGCTAGTTACTGATTACTAGAAGATAAGTGAAATTGCTATAACTCTAAAGAGTTAACACATACATAAGAATCCATCCCTTGTGACCAACTTAAAAACTGGTATGGACTGAATTGTGTCCCCCAAAATTAATACATTGAAGCCCTAACACCCAATATGACTATATTTGGAGATAGAAGGTTTAAGGAGGTAATTAAGGTAAATGAGGTGATAAAGTTTTAGTCTTCATCCTGTGGGATTGGTTGCTTTACAAGAGAAAAGGAGAAAGAGATGTCTTTCACCTCTATGTGAGAACACAGCCAGAAGGCAGCCATTTGCAAGCCAGGAAAAGAACTTCACCAGAACCCTACCATGCCTGCAACCTGATCTGGGATTTTTCAGCCTCTAGAATTGTGGGAAATACATTTCTGTTGTTTAATATTTTTTTATGACAGTCGGAGATAACTAATACAATGTCTGACCATGATGCTTTGAATCTGAGTACACTATAACAAAATCATAACAATTATAATGCCATGAGTGTGGGAGGTAGAGAGAGAGAGAGGTGAAATGGCATAAACACAACAAAAAGGTTTTTGTGGAAAAAAATTAAAGTGGGAAAAGAATAAAATAAGAATGGAAAAAAAGTGTAAATTACTTATAATATTTAATGAAAATAAGTTTGTATCAAGCTATGATATTACTGCAAATATGAATGAATATGCCTGTGGGCTATTTTTACAATAATTACAAAACAAAAATGAGCCTTACCATAAGAATTTGTCCTAAGAAAAGTTAGATACTCCATAATTAGTCTTTCATAGTCCTGGCAAAGGACTATAAAGCTTTCTTGAAAATAATTCCAATGATAAAATTTAGAAACTCCATGTCTAATCCTGAACTACTTTAATTCTAATCCCACAAATAGCATTATCTTCTGTAGACCATATGCTCCTTTCAAAATAATTTTTTAAATGTGAAAATACTATATAATCTGAGCTAAAAATGCTTGTTGGACTGAATTAATTTTGTTTTTACCTCTTTTTAATGGAATTTAATGAAGAAAATTATCTTTTAGATATTAAGGTGTATCTGTTAATATAGTCAACTATCAGAAAGTCAAAGTCCAGAGATCAGTTCGTAGAACTGATAGTGATTCTATCACCCATAGTGATTCAAACGGTGGTGGGGGGATTAAAAAATAGGCCCAAAAGGCTTCTATTTATTTGGCTTTATTTTAGTGTGGTAAGAACACTTAACATGAGATCTATCCTCTTAACAAATTTTTAACTTTACATAATCATTGACTCTAGGAAAAAAGTCGTGCAGCAGATCTCAAGAGTTTATTATCTTGCTTGATTTAAACTTTATGCTCATTAATTACTAACTCTTCAATTTCCCTTGCCCTCAGCTCCTGATAACCACTGTTCTGCTGTTTGATTCTATGAATTTGACTATTTTGGATAATTCATGTAAATGGAATCATGCAGTATTTATCTTTCTGTGACTATCTTATTTCACTTAGCATAGTATGCTTAAGTTTCAACCATGTCTCAAATTGAGAATGTCCTTCTTTTTTAAGGCTGAATAGTATTTTATTGTATGTGTATACTACATTTTCGTCATCCATTTATCTACAGATAGACATATAGACTAAATAGACATTTGTTTCACATCTCGGCTATTGTGGATAGTGCTGCAATGAACATAGAAGTGCATATCTCTTCAAGACCCTGATTTCAGTTATTTTAGATAAATAACCAGAAATTGGATTGCTGGATCATATGGTAGTTCTATATTTTTAATTTTTGGGGGACCCTCCATATTGTTTTCCATGGCAGCGGCACCATTTTGTATGCGCCAGTGTGCAAAGGTTCAAATTTCTCCATGTTTTTATCAATAGCTGTTTTTTTGTTTTTATTTTTTAATAACCATCTAACAAGTGTGAGGTAATATCTCATTGTGGTTTTAATTTGAACTTCCCTGATGATTGTGATGTTGAACACAATAGAGAGCCCAGGAATAAACCCATGCACAGACGGCTAACTCATCTTTGACAAGGGAGCTAAGAAGACACAATCGGGAAGAAATAGTCTCTTTAACAAAGAGTGCTCAGAAAACTGAATATCCATACATAAAAGAATGAAATCGGACCATTGTTTATTTTACATAGTACACAAAAATGAACTGAAAATAGATTAAATATTTAAATATAATTCCTGAGATTCTAAAACTTTTAGAAGAAAATGTAGAGAAGTAAACCATGATGTTTTGATATACATATACATTATAGAATGGCTCAATCAAGCTAATTAACATATGCATTACCTCATATACTTTTTTGTGCTGAGAATACTTAAAATCTACTCTTTTAGAAATTTTCAAGCATGCAGCACATTATTATTAACTATAGTCACCATATTGAATAGATCTCTTGAATTTATTCCTCTTATGTAACTGAAATATTGTAACCTTTGAAAAACATCTCCCCAGTCTTCCTCCAGCCATAAATATATACAGCTTTTGTCAATTAAAAAAAAAGGAATACAGGTTCAAGTTGAGAGTAAATGTTTAAAATTTTGTAACAAAGAAAAAGAAAAGAAAATATGGGGGAACCTTCATGACACTGGATTTGGCAATGATTTTGTGAACATGACAAAAAGTGCAGGCAACAAAAATAAACAAATGGGAATATATCAAACTAAAAAACTTCTACACAGCAAAGGAAACAATCAACAGAATGAAAAGACAACCTACAGAATGGGGGAAAATATTTGCAAACCATATACAGAAGGTCCTCAATTTACAATGTTTCTAATTATGAGTTTTTGACTTTATGATGCTACTAAACCCTTACCCATTCAGTAGCAATCATACTTAGAAGTCCCATATAACCATTCCATTTTTCACTTTCAGTATAGTATTCAACAAATTACATGAGATACTCAAATCTTTGTTATAAAATATGCTTTGTGTTAGATGATTTTGCCCAACTACAGGCTAATATTATGGTTCTGAGCACATTTAGGGTATATCAGGCTAAACCGTGATGCTTGGTAGATTAGGTAACTAAATGCATTTTGACTCAAGATATTTTCAGCTTATGATGGGTTTGTCAGGATGTAAACCCACATAAATCGAGGAGCATCTGTATCTAATACAGAGTTAATCTCCAACTTCTATAAGGAACTCCTACAAGGAAATAGTAAAGAAATAACAACAAAAAAACATAATAACTTGATTGGAAAATAGGCTAAGTGCTGGAACAGACATTTCAACAAAGGAGACATACAAATAGCCCAACAGGTGTAGGAGCCTTCTATTTTGAAGATAGGAAATATAAGACTTAACAATGGTATTTTTCTGATGAAGAAATGGCTTTGAATATGTTTTAAAACAATGAGTTCTTTAGTCACTTAATGGTGACTATATTCTTCAGAGTCACATGACCAAATATTTTTGATGCTGTCCCAATTGTGAGAGTTACAGAAAAAGGTTGGAAATGCTAAGGTTTAGAAATATTATCAAATATCTATATCAACGGTATCAATTCTTAACCAGAATGTAATTTTATATAATATTTGAGGCTGAAAAGAAACATGTAAGATTCATAATCTTAGAGCCATGGAAGAGAAAAATAAAGTGTGGCCACAAATGAGAAGATAAGGACAGAAGAGAGGAAGTATGTAGAAAAGGTTGATTGTGGGTTATTGTTAAAAGATTTTTTTTACAATCAGAACTGTTCAAATATGGACTGAACAACATAGACTGGTAGTCAGCTTGTAACTAGTAGAGCTCAGATTGTGGCTAGGACTTAAAACTCCATGAATATTTATTGAAACAAAATATGGTTGAATGGATTAATGGATGAGTTTAAGAATTTTTCATAGGAAGGCAGTTTATATAATGGGAGGAGGGTAGGCTACGAAAATACTTTAAATTCCCATCCTAGCATATTCTACAACTCAGCGATTTTTAAAACCCCTGTTAGAAAGACATAGATTTGCCTTCTGATCCTGTCATTACACAGCCCTGTAACCTGGACAAAGTCTTCAGAAATGGAGAGCATGGTTTCGTGTTTCTAAAAGTGAATGGAATACCTACATTCAATAGTTGTTGGGAGAGTAAATGATGTAAGGGTGTGTCACCGTCCTCAAGACACTGAATCTGGGAGATTCAATGGAAGGACTCATAGGACTTAGCATATAACTTTACTCATGGCAAGATTTATTACAGTGATTTAATAAGTATACATGGCCAGATCATAAGGGAAAAGACACTGGTGCAGTCTGGGAGAAGCCATAACCAAGTTTCCTTATGCTGCCTCCCTCCCATGAGAGATCACACAGAATACGCTGTTCCCCAGCAACAAAAGCACAGCAACATGTGTATATGTCTGCCCAGGGAAACTCATTAGAGATTCAGTGTCCAAGGTTTTTATCAGGGGTGCAGTAGGCACCCTCTACCTAGCACATAACAGAATTCCAGACTCCCAGAAGCAAAGCAGGTATTCAGCAAAAACCACATTGTGTGCATGAACAATCTGGTCACAATGAGCCACTCTTATCAGATAGGGAATGGTGACAACACTCCTAAAATCCTAGTTCCCTGATACCAGGAAATGGCTAGCTTTGCTAGTAGGCATTTTAAAAGATAACAGTTTCAGGGCTGCTATGTTTTTTCTGCACAAGGTACAAGGCAGATTTCAGGATTCTGAATAGAATACATTTGTAGTAAGTTTCTTTCTACCTTCCTCAACTCTCAACTCATTCATGCTCAGCTCCAGCAGAACCACAGTTCAGCCAGTTCACACAGCCACTACCCCCACCCTGAAAACATTACTGTGTCTGTACTTGATACCCTAGAATAATGCCGCTGTCCTATTACCACTAAAATGGATTTAGAAACTTAAGGCCTTCTTTGTATCATTAGCCCCAAATCAAAATCTCAGGTTGTGTTTCTGTGCCCTAATTTCAAGGAAGGCTGTGTAAGTATTTGCCATTTTCTGATTTTATGTAGAGATGTGGTTAAATTTTACTGACAAAACTAACAAAGCATATTATTCTCATCCAAATATAGGCAAATATCTCTGATGTAGAGCCCCACACAAAGTTATATTCATTGCAAAAGCTTTCTGATCCTAGATTCCCGATCCATGGAAAGTATAGACAGTAAATTTCAGCATTTGGATTCTTTATGTGGGATCTCATAGTCAAAGAATTGGTTGCCTGCATGCTTACCTGACACTGTGAGAAAGACCTTGCTTTCAACCTCATTCAAAGTGTTGGCAGGTATCTTTTCAGTTGTAAGAGAAAGCTCTCTGCATATAAGGACTCACGTAGTTGGTAAGGTTCATCCTGACAATTTCCTTAATCTGAAGGTTAACTGATTAATATTTTTAACTGCATCCGCAATATACTTTTGCCCTGATCATGGGAGTAACACCAGATGGAAAGGTGTCATGTGGTCATCTCAGAGTTCTGCCTACCATTGTTACTAATCAATGCTTTAGCATACCTGTATCTCTAAATATAATAGTACCCATATTAAAGATTCATAGGCTTATATCTTCAGATACTAAATGTAGGCTTGTATATAAATCTGTAATTTTTATTAATTATTCCTTCTTAAAAGTGCCTTGATATTTTCTCTCTACTCCATGTCTCTGCATTATAGTTTTGCAAAACAATAGATTCAGTAAGAAGTTATTTATTGGAAATAAGTCAAAAGGTGTGCTTAAACTATATGGTGAAATGACCACTTTCAACTTCAATCTCAGCATAGGATACATGACAGAAACAAGACTGGTGACAACCAACCTATCAGGGCAGATGAATCCATCATAAAATGGGATAAATGTGTCCATTAAAATAACTGCATAAACTAAATTGTGATTTATTCCCTATCTCTATACAGTGAATTAGATACATACACATTCTCATATTTTTTAAAGTCAAAATGTGTGAATTTTTTCATCCATTACAACAATCCAATAGTATCTTTTAGTACAATGTCTTCAGAAAAGAACTTACTGGGAGAAAACAATACCAAGTGCTTGAGTGATAGTTGCCTTAGAGCACTTGAAAGACGTGAATATTCAAGACAGCCGTGCATTTTCTGAATAGAAAATGAATGATGAAGGCAATTAAGGAAAGGCATATTTATTCTACTATCAGGAAACAATTTTTAGATGTTTGATATATTAGAAGGCTATGCTATTTCTCAAAGGAAATAACTGAAAATCATTTTCTCCATTCACTTAAAATAAAATATGAAAATATACATTACAGAATATTCTTTTAATTCTCACATGTATATATGAGAAATAATTACATTGAAACCTAGCAAAGACAAATACAATTTTTAGAATTAGACTGATGTTTTTGTTGTTCAGTCCCTTATAGATCATCACTATTATTTATTCTTAGTTGTGCTAGAGAAAAGACACAATAGAATATAATTCTATTGAAGCATAATATCAGTGTACTTTCCCTTTATTTTGCCAATAATAATTTGGATAAGAAAGTAAAAGCAATTTTGCTTCAAATTTAGTTAAATGCTGATACTATCCACCAGCAATAAGCCCTTCTTGTTCTCAGAATTTGGTTTCTAAATTCCTTCTCCTCTAAAGAGAACCCAGAGCTCCTTGAATAAATGACTGATTCCAGATCTATCTGAGGGCAGAGAAGGTAAAGGACAGAATTTTCATGCCAGAAAGGAATAAATATATATACACACACATCCAGCTATCTATCTATCTATCATCTATTAGTATAAAGAAAGGAAAGAAGGTAGGAAGGAAGGAGAGAAAGAAAAAGGAACCAAAGAAAAATAAAACATCCTTTGCATAGAAGAAATGCTGGAATTTGAAAAAACAATTATCATTTTGCAGCTATGATAGTAATAATGGATTTAGGCAAGAATCACCAATTATATTAACCTTACTGGTTGGAAGTTTGATAAAAAGTGGAATTATCACATAGTTTCAAAGAATCTCTTTATGAATTACTTATTAATTACAAAAGATGAATAATTTTATAGCTCCACAGGAGTCAATGTAGTGAGGTCCCTAAAAGCAAGTACTTTATAGTAGGGAAATATGGAGAGCTTTACCTGAATCCTGTGATCAGAGTTAACATCCCCTATAATGGTACAAATTTGTACCATATGACTCCAGATATGGTACATGACAGAAACAAGGAGCCATGTTTTTGGCATTCCTGCCAAAAATACATATCTTAAATATAATCATGGGAAGCATCAGGAAAATCCAAAATAAGGGGTATTCTACAAAATAACTTGCATGCATGCTTCAAAAAATAAGATAAGCAAAGGCTGAGCAACTCTTCCAGGTATAAAGATTTTAAAGTGACACGAAAACTAAATGTAACTAATGTAATGATCCTGGGTTAGACTCTGGACCAGGAAAAAAGAAAATCTAATGAAAAGAAAAGATAAAATTTGAATAAGGACTATAGGCAGTATATAAATGTTAAATTTGATAATTTTAATGATTATATGATTATTCTCTAAGAGAATATTCTTATTCTTAGGAAATAAACACTGAAGAATTTATTGGTGAAGTGCCACGATGTCTGCAACCTAGTCTCGTATGATTCAGAAGTAATATAACACACACACACACACACACAGATTCCTTGCAACTCTTTTGTAAGGTTGAGATTATTCCAAAATTTTAAAAACATATTTTAAAAGTTTACTCAAACACTGCAACAAAGAAGATTAGTAACAAAAGATTCCAAATTTTTGTAGACAAAATAATAAAGATTTATCACCCACCCTAACTATACATTCACTGTGGATTAACTACAGACTCTGCTCCATGTAATTACCCCATGTCGTTTGAACTATGTTGCAGTTACCATGGCAAGGAATCAGAAGATGTGTTGGAACACACACTCAATCTTAAAGCTTCCATCTGAAAATCACATTTGTAAACAGCTGTTTACAATTCATTGGCCAAACTTGGCAGGAAAGTGTTATCCTACCATTTGTACCTTTTTAAAGTGGATTTAAATTTTTCCATTTAATTTTTTATTTTATTTTATTTTATTTCAAGAAAATATTAGAGTACAAACTTTTTGGTCACATTTTATATCTTTGCCTCTCCCTAGCAAGGGTTAGAGGTATACTCCGCCCCTCCACAATGCTCATCACATCCCTCAGATGTGGGTCTACCCCGGCAAACCCCGAATCCCTGATGGACACCACCACCATTTGAGCACCGCAGTGTTCATCAGTCAGTACCAATTTGATGGTGAGTACATGTGGAGCCCATTCTTCTGATCTTGTGACACTTTACTTTGGATACTGGGTCTAAGCTTAATCCAGGATAATATAAGCAGTGCTAGCTCACTTAATTTTTTTAACATGGTTAGTGTTACATGATTGAAGAGCAAAACAACCAGACAGAATTAACACATATATTAGGCTTAAGAACTTATTTGTAAAATATTAGAAAAATAACTGTTTAATATCTGATAAAGTAAAATCAAGTTTTTATCAGTGCATTTCTTTTAGCCAATTGAATACTTGTACCTAATGTATCTTCAGTTTGAATTATTTCAAAATTATTTTTCTCTACTTTCATGTTTATTTATGAGTCATCAAAATTATAATAATTAACATATGCTTTCTGAAAGCTTTTATGATGATTTTTCAAACATCAACTAGATCTGCATTTTAAAACACAGAAACTGATACATGAGCTCCACAGGAGTCAATGTAGTGAGGTCCTTAAAAGCAAGTATTTTAAAGCTGCCGTCCCCAACCCCCGGCCTGGCCCGCAGACCAGTACCCGTCCATGACCTGTTAGGAACCAGGTCACACAGCAGGTGAGCAGCAGGGGAAGGAGAAACTTTCATCTGTATTTACAGCCTCTCCCCATCACTCACATCAGCACCTGAGTTCTACCTCCTGCTAGATCAGCAGTGGCATTAGATTCCACATTATAGGGAGTTGCCCAATTATTGCATTATATATTACAATGTAATAATAATAGAAATAAAGTGCACAATAAATGTAATGCACTTG